>VMDO01020082.1:0-38271 GCA_007922755.1 Pedetes capensis | reverse complement strand
AACAAAAATCAATCTCTGTACTAAACTAATAACCCAAGAAGCTGTACTTTATGAAGAAGAACATGGCATTATGATTGAAGGAAGACTTATTAACAGCCAATGTTATGCAGATGACACAACTCTGCTTACTAAAAGTGAAGAGGATTTGAAACACTAAGATCAAAGAACACAGCCTTCAGTGTGGATTGTGCCTCAACATAATAAATCCCATGTGACTCAAAAATGATTCATCTAAAATTATTTACCAAAGAAATACATTTTGAAGACAAGTTCTGGGATGCTTTTATATTTTTAGTCTCTGTGTGTTTTGAATTTTTTCCCTTAAAAAGAACGGAGTTTATTTTTTTTCAGTTATACATAATTCTATTAGGATAAAAATTCTGCATAATTAATTCATAGCAATATTGATAGTATGTGGCCAATCTAATTAATTAGATAAGTAAGTGTTTAGACTCACATGAATGTGTTTTTCTGGAACACTGAATTGGGAGCTTCCTGCTTAGTGTTATTTAACACTGATTCTCTCAGGATATAAAATGTTGAACAAATTTTGAGTTACCTTCACAGCTGCCTTAAGCTATACCCTTCAGGGATAGTTGTCTTAATTCCCTAGTCAAGACATGAAGGTTGCTTTTCTACAAAAATATGTGCCTGAGATGGAGGAGCATGAAACAAAGGTTTCCACAATTTTATAGAACCCTTGGTTATATAAATATAAAATTAACAATATTAAACTTTTAAGTAATGCTACATTCCTAGATAGAGACTAGGTCTCTGTACAATAGTATTTGGAGTTCTTATGAGACAGATTGATCTTTTCCTAGTATTGCTGAGGCCTATTTGATTTGGATTACAAACAAACAAACAAAGAAGACAAGTTTCTCTTCAAAGAAACTGTTGTTTTTTATAATTTTACTGATTGTGGAACATGTCCACTGGACAGAAGTGTTAAAGAGTATTGCATATAAATACTATCAACATTATTGGAAATATCACTATGACATTAAAACAAAACCCATTTCTATCTTTTTTTAGAGTGTTCATGTTATTAAGGTAATTGTTCAATAGGTGTCACATTAACAGTTATCTAGGTCATTGCTATGATAACAAGATGTTTTGCTGTGAGCAGAATGCCAGGTGATAATCTCTTACTAATTACTTCTAAGGATTATATTGCTATCCTGGGGCTATCGTATCTTTCACGCTTATCTTGGCTGGCAAATTACTTATCTATGGTGCTAGAAATGGTAGGAAATCTCACCTGTTGTTAAGCCCAGGTTAAGTCAGTGGAGTTTATCTGAATGTCTTAGACATTAAAGGAAATATACTGATGTGCTCTCTTTGAAGACTGTATCTATGATGTTTCTCACTCCATCTTCAGTACTGACTTTTCCTGATTTTCAGAGAAGCCACAGATGTTTTCTTTAGAAGGACTGTCCATAGTAATCTTTCATTTCTGGGTAATTTTAAGAAATTAAAAAGACTTGGAGGGATGAAATTAACCAGGCCTAAGCAGTCTTGGAAAATTCATCTTGAGCTGTAATTTATTTTTGCATTGACTTTTATCTTGTCCTTTTTAACATGATAAAAGACTAAATTCAAAACACCCAGGAGTCCAAGACTTAGTTACTCCCTGCAGAGTGGATTTTTGCAGGGACAGGGTAAAAGTAAGGACTCCTGAATTCACCTGGATAAGATATAATAGGGGCATGTCCTGGACTAAATGAGGTCCTCAAGCCTTTTGCATTTCCAGTTTACTTTTAAAATTGGAGGGAGAGAACTAGGAAAGGGAAGTGAAGACTGTAGAAGGTGGGATGAGGAGGAGAAATAATGTAGAAGGATAAAGGGGGAGAGGATAATCTCAATGTAAAAAATAGCCATAAATTGTTAATTGTTAAGATTAGGTAATGGGCACATGTTAGTAGGAAATATAGGTAGAAACTATGGCTAAGAAGTGTATTTCATTACAATATCAAATCTTATTCCTACTCTGCCAGAACCCATTCAGAGAAATATTGCCTGGAGTAATGCCAAAGGGAAAAAAAAAGTTTACCAATTACTATCCTCCGATAATTTTAAATGAGGAACTTGGAGAGTATATTAAAGGTCCAAATCATCAAAATTCATTAAGTAATTGAGCTTCAAATATTACTACATATGTAGGCCTTTATCATTAAATCCTTGTTTTTGGTATCTCCACAAGTAAATTTTGTACCTTGTATTTTCAAATTGTAGATCCAATTCCCTTTTTATTGCTTTATTTCTTCACTAAAGTACACAGCAGTTATAGTTCACACTGCTGACCATCTGTTTTAAATTTAAGCAGTATAAAAAATTTGCTGGTGGGAAACCTACTTTAATGGTTGACATTTTTAAAAAAAATTTTGCAATATAGAAAAAAATTGAACACAAATTTGTTTGAAGGGAAGTAAAATCAGAAACAATATTTGAAGGCTCCAAGAAAGATAACAATGATAGTTAACTGGTGGTTTTATTGAGTTTAGAAAAACAAAAAAGTGAGATGTTTCCACACTAAATGTTATTGAATAAACAAATATATATGCATGTATACATATGTTGTTGTTGTTGTTGTTGTTAGGTGCCATCAAGTCAAATCTGATTCATGTGACTCTCATAGGGTTTTCAATGGCTGATTGTTTCGAGGGTGGCCTTCCAGTTCCTTCTCCCATATATATACATATACATGTGTGTATGTACATATGTATGTATATATATACTACATATGTTGTGAAATTTTGAGAACTGCTTTATTATATATAAAAAATTAACAACTGCTCTATTATACATAAACAATTGGTTTGGGATCTGAAGGAAAATTCATTACTCAACAAAAGTTTCTATCTATTTATCTATCTATCATCATGTGTCTATAGTATAATTTATCTATCTCATTTAGTTTTGCAATGCTTATAAAATCACAATCCATGGTGTCTAGGTAGGTTATTGTTTAAAACACAGCCCAACAGATATTATAATCTTCACCAATTTCAGTCACAACTTTTAAGATGATTCAAGATCAAACTCAATAGTAAATCTTGTTAACACCCTTGCTCTTGCTTAATTTCTAATACCTCAAGACTTTTAAACCCTTGATGCTCCTTTCTCTGAATAACTTCCTGTTTCTAGTGCCCGGTCTTTCAATGTTTTCATCCTTCATGAATCATTACAATATGTGAAATTATCCATAATCCTATCCTACCTTTCCTGTGTTTATTTTTATTTTATTTTATTTTATATTTTGTAGGATCAACTCATTCAAGTTTTAATTACTTTTCAGCCTGAGAGGATGTAAGAGGTGTGATGGACTAGACAAAGACAATGCCAAAATAGTCTGTCATAATTATGTATATGTGTGAAACACAGGGGTGTGCCACTATGAACCCCTTTAATGAGGACTGCTCGCAGAGGGGAATATAGTGAGCAGTCAATGCCAGCTATTAGCTTCTGCCTCACTGCAGAGAACTGTTGCACATGGACCATGTCTTTAATTTTGGCCATTTTAGATAGGCTATTTTAATTTAAATTAGGAAAAACCTTATGGGCAATGTTTCCCCCCACTCCCCCAGAGATTTTTACCAAGTTAGCTGAGGGTTTTGAACTTGCATTGTAGTTTTTTTGTTGTTGTTGTTTGGTTTTTTATTTTTTGTTTTCTGTTTTTGGTGGTAGTGGGGGGTTGAACCCAGGGCCTTGCGCTTGCATGCTTTGCAAGTGCTGGGCCACTGAGTTGAACCCCAGCCCAATTTTTTTACTTTTTGAAACAGGGTCTCACTAACTTACGTAGACTGCCTCCGGTTTCGAACTTGTGATCCTCCTGCCTCCGCCTCCCAAGCAGCTAGGATTACAAGCGTGAGCCACCATACCCAGCTAATATTGCAGTTTTATTTATCTCTTTGCCCAAACATTCTTACCCTTATCTTCCATTCATAGGTACTGATCACTAATAAATATGTTTCACCCCAAGTTTTTCTATGTCTGCTTTCAGAGAGCCTAACATACATTAGTGTATATGAAGAAGGTGACTTCTTGCAATCTTTAATAATTTTTATTTTTTCACACAAATTAAAATATACTGAAACCTGGAAAAGTTTAAAATAACCCACATTTGTAGGATATTTCAAGTATTTTTTCCTTGTGCGTATTTAGCTTATATATTTAAGATTACATTGTAAAGGAGTATGAATACATGATTGAATATCATCATTTATCAGTGAAAATCATAAGATAAATGCCTAACACATTTATTACACACTTGGATGCAAAGAAGTTAATTTTGAAAGATTCTTAACGCTGAGTCCAACCTTATAGAACACTTCATAATAAATCTGAGGGAAGGAATGGCAATGTGAAGTATAAAGCTAGGTGATAAAGCTCTTTTGCAAAAAACGATAATGCATTAATGAATTTCATACAGATAAATGATGAAAGAAAAGTGAGAGAACTTCAGTGAGACAAATGTAAAGTGATACACTTAGACATAATAACTTGCATTTCTCAGCCTAGCCCAGAGTGAGCTAGTTAAACTAAGATTCAAATCATATCATTCAGAATAAATTCCTTTATTCTTACAATTGCCTACACAACCTTTCATGATCTAACTTCTGGTTATTTCTGTGAAGTCCTCTATTCCTACTTCCCTTGCATGGGCTGCACCATATTCACCATGCTGATTGTCAAAGAAGTACATACTTTTCCCAGCCAGACTCTGCACCAGCTATTTCCTTTGGGCAGTATGTTCTCTCATGTATCTGTAGGACTTCTGATCTTGCTTCATTCACTTCTAACAGTATCACAGAGACTTTCTCTAACAATCCCATTTAAAACTGCAACTCCCAATCTGCCACTTCTATTTCGTTTTCACCATAGTTTTTCAGTGCTATCCAGTACTCTTTTAACTATTTATTTTGCTGCCTTGTTTTATTTGTTAGCTCCAACATCAGAACATGTGAGTAGGTAATTTTGCCTGTAATTGCTATATCATAATGCCTAAACACATGTCTGACAAGTACCCAAGAAATACTTTTGGATAAATAAATAAATTTACTTGGTCAATTTCAAAACTTCAACTGTGACCCTCTTGTATTCGGAAGCTTTAAACATCAACGATCTAAATTCCTTTAGATGAACTCTGGTTGATAAATATTAGTGAGATGAGTGTTCTAATTTCTAGACCAATGACTTCTTTATGATGTGATTTATAGAGTTAAACCACAGTTGTTGTTAGGTGCCCTGGAGTAGGTGTCCAATCCTATGTACAATAGGTGAAACACTATTTTCAGTGTTCTCTGCTATTCATAGGGTTTTCAATGGCTGATTGTTTTTTTGGGAGTGGTTGGCTGGGTCCTTCTCCCAAACCTATGGCACCTGGTATTCCCAGGTGATCTCCCATCCAAGTACTAACCAGGCCTAACCCTGCTAAGCATCCGAGATCTGATGCAATAGGACACCGCAGTGATACAGCTGCAGGCCCAAACCACAGAGAATGTCTATTTTTAGAACTCACATAATAGTTAAAACAATTTTTATATAAAACACTATAACAAGAACCACATTTCTTAAAGAACATTCACATTTTCAAAGAAAAAACTGCCTAAGGACATTCATTAAAACTTTCATTTAAAGGAATTTTGTCAATATGCTCATTGTCCAAGTGTCACTGTGCTAGATAGAATGCAAAACAATAATCTAAGGAGAACCTTGGTAACCTCCAAGAAAAAGTAAGACTCTGATCAGGACTTTGGTATCGTTAGGCTCCTCAGCTTTCCTCAGAGATAGAGAGCACCCCATTTAGTGTGGCTGCCTTTTAATGTCTATGAACTTAAATATTTAACTGGTTACTCTAAATAGATGCATTCTAGATTCATATACTGCCCAATATAGCTCTTACCAACACTGAGCTAAGCAGGAGACCTCTTGGAGAATGGGTTGCCCATTCAGGTAGATATTTTGAAGTGTATTTTTGAAGCAAGCTATATCATTAGGGAGCTGAGTGCCATGATAGCACTGCATGACCCTCTCTCTTTTTCATTCTCCACCTCTCATTTCATCCTTCTGTTGAAAGATGCCCAGCAAACAGCCTTCTAGAACTTCTGTTTATTTGAACGGTAGTATTGAGAGAAAGCTCTTGGACACCAAGAATAGATATATATCTCATGAATAATCCATCTCTTCTATGATCACTAAAAACCAACATATTTGACTTCCTCTGACATTATAGCTGCAAAACAGCTATTTAAATAAACAAATTTTTAAGATTATCAGAGATTGGTAGGAAAATAGAAACCAGTCTGGATAGTATAGACAATAAGGATTTTCATACAGGAAACTGATGTCTTATAAAAGCTAGTGGCAGGCTTAGGGCACAAAGCTGTTAGTAAGGTGACATCTAGGTGCTCATTGGAGGTATCGATAAATCTCAGCAATATCTGCAGTTTCTAGTCTTAGCTAGACCTTGAACAATGCCTGATCTTTAACATTTTAAGGCTTTCTAACCTTAGCACTGTGCTATACAATTCTGACATTAAAGTAATATGTTTAGTAATTCAATGCTATCAATTGGATGGAGTTCGTCCCCCAAAGTTTCATGTGCTCCAGGCTTGGACCCTTGTGTGGCAGTGGGGAAAGGCAGTGGGACCTTTAAGCGCAGGACCTAGTAGGAGGTCCTTAGTTAACTATGGGGACTGCCCATGGAAAGGAAAGTCAAGGAACTCCTGAGGTCTTTCATCAATACGTTGTAAGAGTAAGCATAACCCCTGAATTGCTCTCCAGCTTCCTGTTTGGAGATATAATCTCTTCCTCCCACATGCACTCCTGCTATTGTGACATCATTCACCATGAGATCCTCACGAGAATTGGATTGGTGATAGCATAATGGCCTTGAATTTCCAAAACTGTGAGTTGAATAAACCTTTTTTCTTTATAAAGTTAGCCTGCATCAGGAATTGTTTTATAGCAAGGAAAACAAATTAATGTACCCTATAAAAGTCATTTTCCTGCTAAAAGTTTATTGTGTCTCTCAGACTTCAATTTCCTTGGATATGGCATAAAGCTATAGGAAGCTAACCAGAAGAAAAAAAGGTTTTGATGACTATCTCTCCAATTAAAAATTTAGATCAAATTTTCAGTACATGTGTAATGAAGATTCCCTTATTCTCCAGTTAGCTTTATAAGCCTATCATTTTTTTGTCACTAAAGTTAATCTATGTGCTCTTATTTCATGCATGTATCATTGTAAGGCATCTCCTATTCTTTCTGGAATAATGATAACAAATGTTCTGGGAAAACTAAATATCTTTCATTTACTTGAAAACAAGTGGAATTTATTTTAGGCAATTTACTTTTTAAGGGATCATTTCAGATTAAATAACTTTGAGAGGAACAGGAAAAATATTCTCTCATTTTGATCTAAGGTAAAGTTTTTGTTGTTGGTGGTGGTGGTGTTTTTAATCCTCACCTGGTTAAGTGTGAAGTCCAAGCTGACTGCTGTGAATACTTATTATTAGATTTTATTTAAGTGCTAAATAAGTGAGCAGGGTGTAGGCTTTGCTTGTTTGCTGAGGACTTTTAAATTCTGCGGGTAAAACAGGTTTCATGAAACTGTTTGGCAAGAGTGATGCTCTGTTCTCAAAAACACTAAGAGCTAAGGGATTCCTCATGACTATTAGTACAACCCCCAGGGCAGATCAAGTAGTGAAATAATGGCAGACCAAAAGAGTTAAGAGTCCAAGTTTCTAGGTTTTATCAGGAATAGTCTAAATTCTACTTACTTTTATTTATTTGTATATCACTTAAGTATAATAAATTCCCTCCTATAAAGATATTCCTGTAGTTCTCCACTCAAAATATGTGATGAACAAGGTGCATGATCACTAAAAATTAACCTGAATTCTGATACCACCTATTAAATTTTGCATTGAACAAATTATCTAGCTTGGGGAACCAATTGTGCTTCTAAAATGAATTAAATTTCATATCTGAGTTGGCAATCCATTGTGAGACATACTTTTTAAAGTCGTTATGAGGATTAAATGAGGTAATGCACTGAAAAAGTTTGAAAACTGTAAACTATATAGACATTGCTTATTCTAGCTCAGTAAGTAGCTGTTTTGGGCAGAAAAAGTTTTGAGAATCTATTGGCATGCAAACCTGAACTGGAGTGAGAAAAGTAGATTCACAGGTTTTCCACAACAAAGCAATCCAACCAGAATAGATACCAACACACAATAGATTTACTGCCACCTGCCAAGGCAAAGCTGAGCACAGCAAGTGACCAAACACACTCTGTTAACATTCTCATGCCCTTCCTAATTTACTGGGTTGGTTTAACAAGTTCTTGAGTTTGTAGGCATATTGTAATTAAGTTTTATTAGTGTTCATGAATAAAAGGAAACACTTTTACTGTTCTGATTATAAAGATTTTACATTCCCAATGTTGATATATATATATATATATATATGTATAATTTCCCAAGACATATGTATATGTGGATAGCTAAATAATAGAACAGATAGAGAAATGGATGAATAATGTGTATAATTTACCAAAGTGGAAATGTTCCATGTGCAGTAGGAATTACTAGTGTCAGCAATATCTAGTTCTCTTTCTACATGGAGGATAGTGCTTTTCAGCTATTTGTAGCTAATGAAATACCACTTTAGGGTAGAGGCAGAGAAATGCTTATGATTGTTCAACTCATTTACATCTCCCACAAACAGAACTGGTGTTGTGGTGGCCAAGCCCAGAACATTGAGTTAAGGCACAGAGCAGAGGTCAGATATCCTATGGAATTGCACAGGCCCCTAGGGACACTACATGAGCAAGCAATAAATATGTTAAGACAAATAACTAAAAGTTTGGAACTATTCTAATGTAGTCTAGACTACCAGGATTGATAAATTAATAGGTAATGTATATAAAATTTATGTAAATGTAGTTAGAATATTATATCGTTGTTAGTTAATATGCTTCCTTGCTAAATACTTTTGTTACCAGACCTCCTGGAGGGTCCTCCTGACTTGGTAGTCATTCCTGACAATAGAATGAATTCAGGTTCTGTCAAACTGAGCAAAAATTTTGTTCTTTAATCTAAGAATGGAGAGCTTGTGTTTTAAAGGCACACTCTCCAGTTGTTGTTATTGTTGTCGTGTCCGACTCCTAGTGACCCTCATAGGGTTTTCAATGGCAGATTGTTTCGGGATTGCCTTGGGAGTGGGTTGCCACATTCTTCTCCCAACACTCTCCAGTAGGTAGGGGAAAAAGGGTCTTTTTGTATAGGGCAGGCACAGATATCATGAGTTGAGAGAAAAGGAGAAACATGAACACGCACAAATCCTCTTGTTTTTCTATCAACACCTTTTGCACATGATCCCTTTTGCATATACATTACTCCATTGCCATTGTGAAAATTTTCAGTTTGACTTGGTTTTACAGTTTGGTCCTCTGCCTTGGTCCCTGCTGAATAAGCACAGCTGCAAGAGCAGGTTAGGCAGGTATACCACTGAGGGAGGGGGTGTTGTGAGGAATATCCAGGGGCTTCTTGGGTGACATTTTGTCAATAATCTGAATGCTTATTAATTTTATGTTATTATAATTCACTTAATATGTTAGTTAAGTAGTGTATCACTGTTACCAAAATACCTGACAGAACAACTTGAGGGAGGAAAGTTAATATTTTCTACTCATGGTTTCAGGGGTTCAGTGAGGAGGTCATGGTTGCAGAGGCAGCAGGAGCATGGGGCAGAGGAGAGCAGTTCACATTGTGGAGAATGAAGAGCAGAGAGACTGACCAGAACCCAGAATCTGGCTGAGTAACCTTCAACAGCCCACTTCCAGCCACTCACTTCTACCAGCTAAACCCACATTCTGAAGGTCCATAGCCTCCCAGACAGTACCATCAGCTGGAAGCCAATCATTTAGACACCTGGCCTGTGATGGATATTTTAGACTTAAGCCATAACATTCAATAAATCCCATATTGTATATTTTTACTTTATTAATATTGAATCTAATCATTCACATATGTCTTATGATCTTGAAAATAAATTTAGATATGGAATTGTGCTAATTTATATTAGAGGAGTGTAGAAAATTTTCAACCTCTTTACTATCTCACCATAACATTGTATGATAATTTTTTCTACTTGTTGACTAAATATTTCATTTGGTTTTTGCTTTAAGTTTCATTTTATTAATTTGAATGAGTTTGGATGTTGAAAATGTTTTTTCCCCATTTGTATATTGACTAATAAAATCCTTGCCAAATATCTTAGTCAATTTTATGTTTATCTTTTTCAGTGATTAAAAAATTTAACAGCCTCAGTGCAGAAATAATTTTTAATTTTTTTAAGTAATTGGAGAAGTAAAGAAGAATTTCTTGATAGGAACTATATAATAGTTGGCCTGCAGCTGTACCACCCTGGCATCTGATTCCTCAGATCTTGGAAGCAAACCCTGGTAAGACCATATTTGGATGGGAGACGACCTGGGAATACCTGGTGCTATATTCTTGGGATGAAGGACATGGCAGCCCACTCCCATAAAACAATCAGCCATTGAAAACCCTATGAATTTCAAGAAGAGAAGCACTGATATGGTGCCAAGCATGGCACAGTGTTGAACAGTATTTCATCTGGTGTATATAAGATCACTATGAGTTGGACCTCACTCAACAGAACCTAACAAAAAGCAACATAGAATTGTTATTGGAGAGATACTGAATATTTGTTAGAAGGAAATGTATAACACCATAAGTGTAAAGTAGAGAAGAAAAAATGCTAAGAGACAGTGAACTCAACGTCCAATTTAAGAAGTTAGAAGTGGTATAGCTGGATCATATGGCACTTCTATTTTCAGTTTTCTGAGGTACCTCCACACTAGTTTCCATTATGACTACACTAATTTATAGTCCCATCGGCAGTGTAAAGTGATTTCTTTTTCCCACCATATCTTTTCCAACATTTTTTGTTGTTTGTCTTGTTGATATTAGCTATTCTAACTGGGACAAGATGGAGTATCAGTGTAGTTTTGATTTGCATTTTCTTGATTGCTAAGGATGTTGAATAATTTTTAATGTATTTATTTGCTGTTTGTATTTCTTCATCTGAAAAGTGTTCCATTCCATTGCTCATTTATTTATTGGATTATTTCTTACTTTGGTGCATAATTTCTTGAGTTCTTTATATATCCTAGATATTATTCCTCTGTCAGATGTATAGGAAGAAAAGCTTTTCCTCTTTTCTGTGGGTTCTCCTTCTACTCTATAAATTGCTTCCTTTGCTGTGCAAAAGCTTTTTAACTCTATGTAATCCCATCTGTCAATTCTTGGTACTATTTCCTGGGCTACTGGAATTTAGTTAAGAAATTACTTACCTGTGCCTATATGTTGGAGTGTGTTCCCAACATTTGGTTCAAGTAGTTTCAAAGTTTCCAGTTTTACACTGAGATCACCAATTCATTTTGAATTGATGTTCTTAAAGGGTGAGAGATATGGGTCTACTGTCATTCTTCTACATATGCATATCCAGTTTTCCTGGCACCATTTGTTGAAGGGAGTATATTTCCCCAATATATGGCTTTGACATCTTTCTTAAAGATAAAGTGGCTGTAGCTGTGTGTGTTTGTTTCTGGGTGTTCTGGTCCAATGACATTCCTGCCAATTTTTGTGCCAGTACCAAGGGTTTTTGTTGTTGTTGTTACTATTTCCCCATAACATAGTTTGATGTCCGATATTGTGATGCCTTTTGTACTGTTTTTGCTGTTTAGGATTGCTTTAGCTACATGGAGTCTTTTGTGCTTCCATAACAATTTTAGAATTTTTTTCTATTTCTGTGAAGTGTATTATTAAATTTTAATGGGGATTGCATTGAATCTGTAGATTACTTTTGGTAGTATGACACATTCACAATATTAATTCTTTCATTTTTGTTATAGTACTCTTGACAATTGCAAAGATAAGGAATCAACTCAGATGTCCATCAACAGACAGTTGAATTAAAATGTGATATATGTATAAATGTAATATGTATAAAATTTAGCAGTAAAGAAGAATGAAATTATATCACTTATAGCAAAATGGGTAGAATTAGAGATCATTGTTTCAAGCAAAATAACCTTAATTCAAAAAGAGAAATACCACATGTTCTCACTTATATGTGGGAGCTAGATCTACCTTTAAAATACACACCTAAACACACACACAATTGTTTATATCTAAGACTGGAAAATACAAGAGGCCCCATCATGAAGGGATTGGAGAGAGATGGGAGAGAGGGGGATGGGCAAGTTGAGAGGGAGAGGCAGAGTAACTTAGAAGAGTAAAGAAGGAGAGAAGAAGTGCAAAATACATTATGCAATTCTATAAAAATCCCATAATGAATCTCATGATACTGCATGTAATTTTTAAAAAATCATACTCTACCTCATAAATATATCCAATTATTAGTACATGTTAATCAAAAGTTTTTTGTAAAATATTTAAGGAGACAGAATGTCAACAATCCTGACTTGATAATTTCACACACTATATATGAACTCAATTATTACTCTGAACCTTATAAATATACACAATTAAAATACTATTTAAACAAGAAGTTAGAAAAAGAGTCATAGGATAAGGTTATGGAAACTCAAAGAATGATAATAGTAAATAAGCATATAAAATAATGGCTTATGAAACAAAGATATAATGAAGAGGCTCAACAAGAAACAAAAATGCTTTTTAATACTAATAAAATAGACAAAACAGCCACCAAAAGAGAGAATAAAGAGCCCAAATAAATAGGAAAGTGGGACATAGCTACAGTCACAATAGAGATTTAAAAAGCAACACCAGAGAACACATCAGTTTATTTAATGGACTAGATCTCTTTAGATATAAGAAGAAATAAACTTTGTATTTTCTCCCTCTTCCCCTGCAAAGATATAATAAAACATTTATTTCTTTGTTGGAAGAAATCTCGAGCAAGTTCTATAACTTTTCTGCTTTCTTGGAAAATAAAAATGTACTTCACTTAGTATTAAAAGTCCAGTCCAGGCTAACACAGGATCAGTACTCTAATCTTTGTAAAATACCCTTTTGTTTTCCACATGGAGTCTGGCTCAGTCTTCAGTAAGTGGTAGAGCTGAAAAGAGATGGAAGTCTTCTCTTCCCTGCTCCACTTTTCCACCAGCTGACTAACTGCAGAGTTTTACTCCTTCTGGGAAGACATTAAAGGGTAAAGCGAACTAAGGGAAAACAACAATTGCTTATGTGGCTAATAGTTTGCTCTAGATGTGGCATTCTTGCTGGTTTTTCATTCATAAATACTTTTAAGATTTCCTGAAAAATCCCATGGTAGGGATCACCTGATGGAGATCATGGCTATTTGGCCCCTGGTCTTTCAATTTTTAAATGAGTCACATCCTTTCCCCTTATTATCCTTTTGGATTGAGTCCCTTTTAAGATGACTCTTTGATAACTGGCTTCTCTGGACACACACTTTTGCTGTACTCTTTTTTTTCTCAGCTGTATTGAGACAATTGACTTTCTCTTGGACAAATAGCATTTGGCCATCCAAATGCAAGCTTTGCTCTTAATAACTACTGTATCATCTTCCGATCTCTTCTTGTATTTATTTTTTTCCTGTGAAGATTAAGCATCATTCTTTGCGCACTCTCTACTCGAGAAGAACATATGATCCTCTCAGCACTCCTCTTCACTCAGATTATTAAGGCAAGAGAAAGAAATTCTTTTTTCCTCCTACCTTACATTCCCTGCCCCCAAAATGAGGAGGGCCTGCGGAGTACATTGACAAATCTCTCCACAGATGTGCTTCCTTCAAGCAATATTAATTCTTACTCTTTTTTATTGGTGATTTTTAATGTACAAATTAATGAGTCTCATCATGACGTTTCCATACAAGCATTTCACTGTGCATTGCTCATCTTCACTTCTTCCTCACGTTCTCACGCCTCTGCTCTCCTGTCGTCTCACTCCCCACCAGTATAACTCTTACTCTTCTTTTCCTACCATGAAAGCAAAAGAAACAAAATTAGCAAGGTGGAAAATACATTTCACTATGTTAATGGAAGTTCTGAACATTGAAATAAGATATGAAAATATATCTTTGATAATTCAAAAGTAATAAACAAATTTAGTCATCATTATTCAAAGAGAATTTGTCCTACACAAGAAACCCTGGAGAATGTACATAAAAATATTGATTTGCCTTTAGCAATATACAGAAGTCAATCAGTTATCTTCCTATGTATCACCACAAATATTTAGAAATGTAAATTAAGAAAAGATGCTTAATGTGGTTAGCAATAAGTCTATCAAAATTTATAGAAGTATGTTATGAAAAATTTTACAGAATTATATTGAAATATGTTACAGATGACCTGAGTAATTGGAAAATGCCATCAAATTCATAAATAAGAAGAGTTACTCTGATAAAGATATAAATTATTTTATAAAATAGGATAATTGTGAATGAGTTCATATGAAAGCTGAACATGTTGAACTTTGTGCCTTAATATTACTCATTTCTGGTACACCCCTGGAAGCTTTTTTTTTCCAGCAGAGATAAATATACTCCAGTTTTAGGACTGCTTTAAAGAAATTTTTATACATTTACAAAAGGATATTTATACTAGAATGATTGTAGTAACATTCTTTGTAATGGCAAAACCATTCATCAATACTATAATGAATAAGTTGAGTGATATAGTGAAATATTTTTCAGCAATGAAAATTAATTACCTAGAATTACATGCTTAAGTGTGTGAGTAAATTTCAAAATATAGATTTGGTCAGAAATGGCAAGTTGCACCTGGCACAGTGGCATATGCCTATAATCCCAGAAAGTTGAGAGGCTGAAGCAGGAGGATAGCATGTTTGAAGCCAGAGGTAGGATGCATAACTTAGCAGGACCCTGCTTCCAAATAAAAAATATAAAAAAGGGATGAGGTTGCAGCTTAGTATAGAGAACTTGCCTAGCATGTGTGAGGGCCTGAGTTCAACCTCCAAGTAATGCCAAAAAACAAAACAAAACAAAACAAAACCCACACGCAATAAAAAAGGCAAACTGCAGAACAAATATACAGCATGTAATTTTTAGTGTAAAAACAAATATTTACACATATATGTGTGCATATATAAAAATATGTATGTATGTTAACCAAAATTAGCCATACACAAAAAATATTACATTTTCTTTCATATGTTGAAACAAACAAACAAAAGCAAACAAATAAACATAAAGCCTCAACATAGAAGATGATCTTTTAGGGAAGGAAAGGGGGACCATGGGGAAAGGGGAGAAAGGGAAGGATAAGAGAGAGTAGTAAGGAGGGTGGAGACTATCAAAGCCTGACACATGCACATATGCATATATGCATGTATGGAAAAGTCCTACTGAAACTAATTAGTGTGTACAATTAATATGATTAAATAATGATAGTAAAAAAGATAGATTTGGGTAATAAATGGAGAGAAAGATATGATGAGTTGTGGAAATAGCTCATTAATTTTTGAATATTGAAACATTTATTTGAAAAGTAGCAAATAAATATAATTCAAAAAAGAAAAAATGTATCTATATTTTAAAATGGAGAACACATATGGTAATGATATCAAATGTTGGATATTAACTGTTTGTAGTGTTGAGGGGTTGGAAAAGGTGAAAAAATGTGATTCATATTATGATTAATGTTTTTAATAAATAAAAAGTAATGGAAGTCAATTTATTTCAACATAGTGAGATGCCTCATTTTCCCTCACTTTGTCAAACAGTATGAGAAACTCCTTCAGGTTGAATTAGATCCTATAAAGTCCACAACTTTAGCATAATTGTAACTATTGTAATTTCTCAATTAAAAGGAAAAATAAACAAAAATCTCCCTGTACCCTATAGAGTAGAGAAAGACCTGATCTCAAATTTTAAAAAGAGTATGTAGTGAGTAAACATTAACAAAGTTTTCTTTTCTTTTTGAAGATTCATCAAAAATGTTAATTGCTAGCCCAGTGTGGGGGCACACATCTGTAATACCAGCTACTTGGGAGGCTGAGGCACGAAGATCTCAGGTTGGAGACAAGAGGCAGCCTAGTGAGACTGTCTCAAAATAAAAAGTAAGCAATGGCAAGGATTGCAGCTCAGTCGCAGAGTGCTTGAAAAGCCTACATGAGGCCCTGGGTTCAACCCCCTAGCACCATACCAAAAGATCATTTGCTAAATAAAAATAGAAATATTCCTTATTCTGTGGTCTTAATATTGGATAATTTCTCTTGCTTATTTGGTCTTCATCTCTACCAGGATTAAATGAGCATACAATGCAGAGAATAATAGAATGGATTTAGAAGATTCCCAGTCAACTAAGATATTTAAAATAAAATAGAAGAGAACATTGACAAAACACAGACAGGTATCTCAGAAGTAGTATATGAAGATAATTCTTCCTAGTTGCCAGTCAGCTATTTAGAAGTAACCTCTGAAGGGAAACCTGGATTCATTCTCTTTTCATGTCATAATTAGTATTTCCTGAATGTTTTCTTTCCTTCACATTTTGAATTTTAATGTTGCAGTCAAGAATAATGGAAAAATCATTTGATGAAGTCAAAGATTGCATTTAATTCTAGTGTGTGCTAATTGGCTTCATTAAAAATTAGCATTTTTTGAGTTTCTAATTCTCTTTCTAATTTATGAAATGTCACTCAATTTCTCATGTATCATATTATAATTAAATTTTCATGGGACAAAATTTTATTTGTGTCTGTTGCTGAATCATGAGAGAACTGTCTACACAACAAATGCAGGATATATCCGTGTTTGTGTGTTGACAATAAAATATCTATTAACTTAAAACATGGCAACAACAGTACACATGTTGCAGTTGTAATTACCATTGCTTAGTAACAGTATGTTTCTAAGTGATAGAAATTAACTGAATAATTATTGCATGTGCTTCTGCTTGAAATATTTTTCAATATAGTTTGGATCCCTAAGTAGAAGTTATCAGTTTAGGTGAAGACATTTGAGCCAAATACTTATTCTCCTCCATAAACTATCAAGGTAATCAATGTAAGGCCACCAGCAGTCCACAGTTAATCACATAGTGATTGGATCATTCCTTCATTGTCAATATATTAGAATCTGCATGGAAAGCATTCAGGAACACTGTTGACCAGAATTAAATTTCTCTAGAGAAATCAAACACTGTACAATTAGCAGGGGAAAAATGAAATGTTCATGCTTTGGTTTAATTAGAAATGTACCACATCTGAAGTAAGCACGGCCAGCTCCTTTTATTGATTAATTCTGATGATCTTCCAGCATTCTCTTCCAGCCCACTGAATTTTGTAACATACTTCCATCTATATAATCATTTCATACCCGTGAAAAAACAGAGGGGGAAACCTTCCATCAAGACTCTGATGTTCCTTATTCTAGAAGCTGGGATACTCAAGTAAATTTACTGTTGCAAAATTGTGGGATTATTTTCATTGTCTCATATAAATTATTCATTTCAGTAACTTTTCTCTACTAATACCATCAACACTTGGGTAGAGTAACTTTTAGATCACAAAATCAGGTGTAAGAAGCATTGTGTTTCTTTCAATTATTAAATACAAGCAGATTGTCTATATGCACATCCCTTTAAATGCTGCATATAGGTTAGTTAACATGGATGGCTTTCCCCTGGTCTGCTTCTGTGCAATTCCTAGTCTTGGGGCTTTTCTTTCTCCTTATTCTTATTCCTTTGGGACTCAAAGAACCTTCCTCTGTTTGGGGCAAGATGTTGATTACTATCTTGGTCTCCTGTGACATAGCTCTAACCACAGGAACAATTTGCATGGGCAATCCATATTCTTGGGGGAAGGGGAAACAACTTCTTCTGAATGAGCCAGGGGTAAAGAGTAAGCAAATAAGCTGGGCATCATGGCACACACCTGTAATCCCAGAAACTCTGAAGGCTGATGCAGGAAGATCACAAGTTCAAGGCCAGAAGCAGTGTGTGCAACTTAGTGAGACGCTGTCTCAAAATCATCATCATCATCATCATCATCATCATCATCATCATCATCATCATCATCATCAAACAGCAGTTTATAAAAGGCATCTGTTAACTATAATAGAGACCAGCTCTCCTAGAAGACAAAAAGACTTAGAGTACTCGGGAAATATTTTTCAAACATGGAAATAAGACCAAAAAATCCTATGTATTCTTTCAGTATCATATTGGAGCATTGTCTAACAAGTTTTCCTATAACTCCTCTTTCTATTCAGGGTAATGTTACCATTTGACTTACTACTGGAAATTGATTATGGCCCAGGGCCTATAAAGTTGGATGTTGTCTTGAAAAATAAGAAATTGCAATTGGTTTTTCTCAGCAAGATGTAAATAATTTTTGGATATTTTGAATATTATATGCTTGCAGCTACCTGGCCAACAGACTGGAAGAGATCCATATTTGTGTCTATTCCCAAGAAAGGGAATCCAACTGATTCCTGAACTAACTGAAGAAGTTATTGAAATAACCGAAGAAGTTATTGAATAACTGAAGAAGTTTTTGAAAGCTGGTCAAGGTGGCACACATCTGTAATCCCAGGGACTCGGGAGGTGGAGACAAGAGGATTGCAAGTTCGAGACCAGAGGCAGTCTGCGTAACTTAGTGAGACCCAGTCTCAAAAAGTAAAAAAGTAAAAAAAAAAAAGTGGGGGGGGGGCTGGAGACGGCAGCTCATGGTCTAGCGTTTGCAAAGCATGCATTCACGAGACCTTGGGTTCAATCCCCAGGAGTACCATAAAAAAAAGAAGTTACTGAATATCATTAATATCACATGCAATTAAGATTTTGGTAAAGATCATACAGCAGAATATTGACAGGAAACTGCCAGAAAATCAAGCTACATCCAGAAGAGAGCATGGAACCAGAGACATCATTGCTGGTGTCAGGTGGATAT
This sequence comes from Pedetes capensis, assembly GCA_007922755.1. Lineage (NCBI taxonomy): Eukaryota > Metazoa > Chordata > Mammalia > Rodentia > Pedetidae > Pedetes > Pedetes capensis. The sequence goes on along the minus strand of VMDO01020082.1, from coordinate 19,315 downwards.
TGATCAAAAGCAGAGAATACCAGAGAGATACCTATCTACATTTTACTGACTATGCAAAGGCATTTGATGATGCTGATCAAAACAAATTATGGATAATATTGTGAACACTTAATTGTACTTCTGAGAAATCTGTACATGCACCAGGAGGCAGTCATTGAAACAGAACAAGGAAACATTGCTTGGTTTAAAGTGAAGGAAGGTGCGTGTCAAGGTTATATCCTTTCACTGCACCTCTTCAATCTCTGTTCTGAGCATATAATCTGAGAAGCTAGACTTTTATAGACTTTATGGTATCAAGATTTGGGGAAGACTCACTAACAACCTGCATCATGCAAATGATACTGAAATGCTGGCTCAAAGTGAAGAGGGTTTGAAACATTTACTGATGAAGATCAAAGAACACAGACTTCAGTATGGATTGCAGCTCAACATCAAAAAAAAATTCTTATAACTGGGTGAAAAAGCAACTTCATGATAAATGGAGAGAAAATTGAGGTTGTCGTTGATTTTGCTTTACTTGGTTCTACAATCCATACCTGTGGAAGCAGCAGTCAAGAAATCAAAGGACACATTGCATTGGGAAAAGCTGTTGCAGAAAACCTCTTTAAAGTGAAGAAAATTAAAGATGTCACATTGAGGATGAAGGTGCCCCTGACTCATACCATGGTGAAAACTGGATATTGAATAAGGGAGACAGGAAAAGAAGCGATGATTTTGAATTATGGGGATGGAAATGAATATTGAGTATACCATGGACAGCCAAAAGAACCAACAGATCTGCCCTTGAAGAAGTACAACCAGAGTGCTCCTTGGAAGCAAGGATGACTAGTCTGCATCTTATATATTTTGGACATGATATAAGGAGGGACCAATCCCTGGAAAAGGACATCACATTTGAAAGAGTGGCAGATCACTGGAAAAAAAGAATACCCTCAACTAGATAGACTGACACAGTGATTGAAACAATGGACTTAAACATAAAAAAGATCACATGCATGGCACAGTGTTAGGTAATGTTTCAATTGCACATAGGGTCGCTATGGGTTGGACCAAACTTGAAGACATCTAACAACAATAACAATGTTTGCTTCTGTTTGCTATTTAAATCTTTTATTTGAATTAGCAGTATTTTGGTTCAGTGTGCACATCTTAACCCTCTTGTAAACTATAGTTCAAACAGTAATTTGGATTACAGAGGCTTTGCATGCTATTCTGGTCTGCTTTGTGTACTGCTTAAACACCAACTTGAAACCTGGGTGGTATTACACATCACAGTCTGTTCCCAAAGTTTTTACTGTTTTGATTCTGATTGGTTTTATTTGAGGATCCTTGGGGATGAACCTAGAATTTCATGCACAAATGTGAAAGATTCTTTTCTTCACCTCCCTCCTTTCTATAAGCTTCTCTTGCCCTATAGCGGTAAGGGGGAAAGATGCCAAGTTTTTGCTGTCATTTGTTTTATGCAGGGCCAATTCAATCACTAGGGATCCTCCCCATAGTTCATACATTTCAAAGTCTACGTGATTTTCCCTGTTGAGCAGAACAGCTTAGTTTATATGTCAAAACACTAAATAGCAATGGTTTTGAGACAGATCAGGAATATCCAGCCCTCCCTAAGGGTTTTTGGCTGGGGGTTAGGTGTTGTTAGAAAAAGTTCCCTGAAAAACTATGTTAATTCCATGGCAGATCTTTGTAGTAAACACCCTTTAATGTTTTTCCTTTTAAAAGACTGAAACTGTCAGGTGTGAGCAGTTCGACTACTTGATTGACAGCTGTCATTTTGCCCAGCTCCCTGCTGCAGTGGCAGCTGTCTGGGAGCTATTGTCTCCAAGGCTTTAACCCAGTGACCACCCCAGGATAGGTAGGGCAGAAAACTGAATCCAGACTGTTGTCTCTGCAGTCCCCATGTCTGGTGAGGCTGAAATGGATACTCTGCCCTTCCTGAAGTTTCCTTGGGGCAGCGACAACTGCAACATCAGCCCCACTACTTTTGAGGGAGCCATGAGAGCTGTCAATTAAGAAGCCATTTCTTGGGTAGTTCCCAGAGCTGATAGCTGTTATAAAAACTCAAGACTGTTTAAGGAGACTCCAAAGCAGCTGCTAATTCCCCACAGAGATGTGGCATCAGCTGCTGATACCCTGAAGAGACTTCATTCCAGTTGGGGGAACCCACAACTATCATGGCTACTGCTCCAGTCTTGGCTTTCATTTGGGAGACTTTGCTCAGATGCCCTGTGACAGCTTCAGGAGACTACTGTAAGGCCATGACACCTCAAGATGATCCTGCCCACAGTTGTCTTAGACCTCCTCTCAGTAGCCCCCCATCTGGTCGGGGAGGAGCACCACCCTCACCATCACAGTTAGTGCACATGTGGGACTGGCTATATAAGAAGCAGTCTTCACTCAGTTTTGAGAGCAGTCCAGGGTACTTCCCTCCTAAACACTGATGCCCTTCCCTGCCATGCTGGCAGCCCAGGCCAGGCTTCAGTGTTTTTTTTTTTTTTTGCCTACTTGTAGTCATTATCACAGGTAGAATAGGGTTAGTTAGTAACACACAAGACCTGGAGCCATAGTTCTGTGGCATCAGATCCCCTCAGATCTTGGAAGCTAAGCAGGGTATGGCCTAGTACTTGGATGGAAGAGCGCCTGGAAACACCAGGTGCTGTAGACTTGGGAGACGGATCCAGTAACCCACTCCCAAAAATCAATCCCCCATTGAAAACCCTATGAACAGCACAGAAACACTGACAATAGTGTTTTGCCTGTTGTACGCAGAGTCGCTATGACTCGGATACTGACTTGAGGGCACCTAACAACAACAACAAGTAACACACAAAGCAGACATCTCCTGGGGCTGCCAGCCCCAAGTACATTCAGCTGTAGCTACAGGGTCCCTGAAGAGATCCAGAGTGCAGCCAGGAGCAAAGAACACAGGGAGCTAAAGATATGAAGGACAATGGAAGTGCCGAGAATATAGGAGATTGTAGAGAATTGGAACCGAGGAGGGAAAAGGGCTGTGAGGAGGCAAGACTGCAAATGGCAAAAGGGCTGCAAAGTACCCAGACTACAGAAGAACCGTCAGAGCCCTGGCTACTGGAGAGTTCTAGAAAACCAGTAAGAGTTACTCCCTCTGGTTAACAAGTTGATGTAACACTGAGAGTCCTGTCTTCCCAAACTCAGAGCTGTAACACGAGCTGCTGGGTGCGAGACCACTGATGCTTAAAGCCCAGAGCTCTGACAGCAAAGGATCATGATACTCTAGGCTCAGAGCTGCTGACACTAAGGGAGTTTCCCTTTGCCTACTCACAATTTCTACCTGAATAGAGCAAAAGAAACCTCAGCAGATTGGTGACAGTTTCTCTCTGTTTAACAATCCTTCTCCATGCCATGTGGGTGCTTCTGACTGCTCGAAGGTAGTTTTTCCTTTTGTTAAAAAAAATGCATGGAAGAGATTAAGAACACATAGATTAATATTTCATAATTTTGTCACATATTTCTACTGACATTCTCAATATAGATTGTCAGTTACATATGAAAATATATGTTTTTGATTACTATGCACAGCATTGCCATTCTGCTTGCATTACTGTTGACATACTACCCACGATGTTTATTTAATAACACCTGCTGATTTCCAGTTCAAAAATTTTCCCTGGAGATGTGTTATGATGTCCACGTTCCTAAAGTTTTAGTAACTGTGCTCAGAAACAGGTGCAATTAAGGATTGCATTCAGATCTATTATTTGGAGTTACATAAATCATAGACATGATTAATAAAAGAGTGTTTTAGTAGAAAAAATAAGAATTTATAAATTATTTAGACAAGTGGGAGTGGTACTGCATGCCTTTAATGCCAGTGAATTGGGAGGCTGAGGCAGGAGGATCACAAGTTCAAGGCCAGGGTCAGCCTACATAACTTATCAAGACCCTGTCTCCAAATAAAAAAATAAAAAATGAGCTTGGGGTGCAACACAGTGGTAGAGTACTTGCATAGTGTGTTCGAGGCCATGTGTTCAAATCCCAAGTACTGCCATAAATAAATAAATAAAGTTTTAAAAAGTTATGTAGATCTGTTTTCAGATCATATACAGGGTGTAAATATGAGAAGGGTTACTAATCCCTAAGAGTCTGTTTCAGCTGTTACAATGGGAGATGAGCACAACTATAGAAAGACTGTGAAGCCTCATTAATGTTTTACATAAGGAGACCATTCAGAATACTTCCTGGCACACAGATTACAAAAGTACTTTTCTAGTATGCACACACACAAAAAAGGATATTAAGTATAATTAGTAATGTGAAATTTAAATTTAAAATTTAAACTAAAAACTAAAAATTAGTATCCAAGACACACTTCAGATCAAAAAGCTAATACAGTTTTTCGTTTTTCAGGTAGTAAAACTGAGGCTCCAAGCAGTTAAGTGATGTTGTATTTCAAGTACCCAGAGGCAAAACTGGGGTCAAAATGCTGATTTCTTAATAGATAGACTTGTAAATCTAACACTGTGGCATAAATATATAAAACCATCTAAAATAGAATATATAATAGTTATTGATATTTACACAAGGCCCTAACATACCATAAAATGTTCATAGGGCATATAAACTACAATTCTAATGCATCATAAACTAATATCATTAACTGATGTCCTAACTGCCATCAATATTAAACATTTAACAAAAAACTCATTACTTGCTTTAGAACACAGGAGCTCTTGGGGATGACATAGATGATTCAGGTCATTTGAAAAGTTTATGCTGGAAAATTTAAATAGATACTTTTTATATCTGTAGACAAATATTCTTTATATAGCAAATATAGCAAAGAAACATTAGAAAGTATTCCATTGAATGTTTCTTTGAAGCCATGATTCTAGCTATGGAAAGACATCCATAGGATCTGAGTAGGAATTAGAAAGAGAATGATTTACAGTATAAATTTTGGACATTTTGCAGAAAAGCTTTTAAAATTTTTCTGTAGCTCATACTGAATCTGATGCCTTAAATAAACAACAAATGTGATTATTCATTTTATACTTGTAAATAAAGAAGAGACAATACACCTACTATCCTTTCAGTTCATTTTCCCAACTGTGTCATAGGAATAGTATCAATTAGATATTTTTATTACCAGTAGGCATGTGGCCTTTTGCTAGCATGTGTTAATACCTTTTCATGGGATATGACTCAGTTTTGGTCTTAGCTCTCATCCTGACACTGGGGCCTCCTGGAGCGAACCTGGATGGGTTGTTTATTCATAATGGCTCAGTGACCAAATATACAGACAGTCCCTGTCTACGTCCAGGTCTCTGATTGGGCAGTCCTCTCTAAGTCTTTCCCAAAACATTTACTATCAGATTACCTCCATGTCTTCTTAGTTTTGATGACCTAATTTGTCATTTCATTAGAGGAGGCTTGTTTCCACTGCACCGTTTGCTGCTAAGACCCAGGTGGAAGAGAAACATTTGCTTCCTATATATTCTCATAGTTACCTTCATTGAATGATTCAGTACATTTTCACCTTTGATTCATGATCTGTATGTGAGTTAAAACATCCTATGGAACTCAACATTAATAAGACATTTAGTTCTGTCTGTTGAAAGGTGGAAAAACCAATGCAATATTTTTCAATTAAATAACTTACTTTTACTCTTTTTGTCTTCTGAGTCTTTTGACAATCATAAACAGTATCTTAGCTACTAATCAAAGTACAGTCATTTTAAAATGTATTTATATATTTATTGCTATTCTCTGTGACATTAAACTATCTAAAAATATTGACCACTATAACGTTTGCCCCAAACTACTATATATATGTTTCTCTGTAGCAATTACTTGAGTAGTGTGCAGGAGAAGTCCCAATTTGAGTCTTCTGTGTTCAGCCTAGCAGCCTAGCATTGAGGACTACTTGGATATGTTTGGGATTCTCATAGGTTTGTCATTCAACCCATCATGAGGGGAGAGGGAAGGAGGACAGGAAAGTCAAGAGGGAAAGGATGAGCAACTTATAGGGGTAAAGAAGGAGGAAGTAGTACAAAATACAGGGGACAATTCTATGAGGATCCCATAATACATCTCACTATACTGTATGCAATTTTTTAAAAACTCAGATTCATAAATATGTAGAATTATCTCTACATATTAATTTCAAACAATTTTTCTATAAAATGTTTAAGGACACTGAAGTATCAGTCCTGATTTGATAATCATGCAGTGCATATATGAAATGAATTATCACTCTGTACTCCATTAATACATATACTCAAAATAGTTAATAAAAAAGTCATAAAAAACAACAAAGAAGCCTTGTATCTCTTTAGAAGGTAACATATATAAGTCTGATTCAAAGGTGGTAGGTTCCTGATCAAGAGAAAATTTGAATAAGGCTTGGTGTGTCACTTTACAATTAGCCTTTACAAATTTATATCTTGATTCCTGGACAAAAAGCCTGAAGTTAAAAGCAGACAAAAACTGTGAATTTTTCTCTCTTGAGACGTGGATTAGATCCAGGAATCATGACACATGCCTATGACCCCAGCACTCGGGCAGGTAGAGGCAGGAGGATCATGAGTTTGAGGACAGTCTGGGCTAGACAGCAAGACCATGTCTCAACAAACAAACAAAAGATGCACAAAATATCAATAGCATAGGGCATTAGAAAAGTTGTTATGAGCCGCAGCTATGAAGGCAAGAAGGATGATGCCATCATATGGGCACGGTTGAGGGATGCCCCCCAAAGTGCAGATATCTGCACACACAGAAGGACCTTGATGTCTTTTGGGAATAGATGTAGTGCAGCAATTCCCTGCCACAACCTGATGGGACCATCAGTGAGCAGCTGCAGCCACATCTGTAGGCAGCATTGTTGGCAAGCAGCTCCAGCATCCTGTATTCAGGAGGCATCAGGTACAGGCCGCCTGGGCAGAAGCCTGGATAACAGATAGACAGCAAAATCTTCTGTGTGCTTTGGCATTGTAGCTCAAACTCCTTTTCTGGAGAATAACAAAGACATCATCAAAATTAACTAAGGGAGAAGAGGAGGGAAAATGGTTTTCTGGTGAGTTGGTTTATGGCAAATGTGTTATATCCCATTTGGGAAATCTCAACTTTGTGGCAGAGTTTGAAGAAAAATGGTTTTATTAGTAGGAAGTAGGAAAAAAGTTTTGTGACCCCCATCTCCTTAATCCCTTGGCAGGCTGGTGTGGCCAGGGAAAAATAGATCACATTTCCTTAAGAGGGCATTATATTATCTAACTGTTGTTTCCAAAGAGAGCTGTAGTGTAAAAAATAATATAGAAAAAAACAGTTGGGAGATGTGTAATTTGGAGAGAAAAAGGATGTTCATTCTTTTGCGATTTATTGCTTATTAGGGTAATTTCAGACCATTTTAAAAATATTTTCTAGTAAACTCTCTTAAATCTTTTTTCTGCAGATGCTGCTAAATGGGTAAATAAATATATTGAGTTTTCTGAACTATGACTTGAGTTCTGTACTCCAAAGACATGTAAAATAAAATTATATTTTTACTTTCTGCCTGAAAACCCAAATAATTATGTCTTTAATTTTCTAAAGAAGTAAGCATCAGGGAGTTAGATTCACATGACAAAAATGTGCATTTACTATTCATAGATGATGATAATGATGATGATGAGGAGGAGGAGGAGGAGATGGAGGAGGAGTAGGAGGAGGAGGAGGAGAAGGAAGTGGAGGAGGAGAAGGAGGGAGAAGACTTGGATTTTAAATCAAAGGGCATCTTTACATAATAAAATCCTCTCGGGAATTTTAAGCTTTTATCATCTTGGGGCAGAAAAATATTTGTAATGAAATCAGTGACATCTTTAAAATGAAGCAGTTCCATTTGGAAACATACACTACTGACAGGATTGATCATTTTCAACTTTTATCATGGGAGCTGAGCACAATATCTTAGCAGATTTCTTTCCTCTTCTCCACAAATCCTCTTCCTCTGTCATACAGATGTTAGCAGCTCTTGTATACTGAAGATCAAAAGTGAAGAGAAAACATCTCTGAAGCAATAAAATCTATGAATAAAGAAGTTTTGATTTATAGTTCAAATTCAACTTTCCTTGACAATCCAGGGGAGCTATCCCCACCTGCATCACTCCCTGCAGGGCTTGTTAACTGCTCATCTAAGCTTAGATGCATCCAAGAGTCTGTGTTCCATCTTTAAAGGGGCCTTAATAGAAACTGACTGGTCATCCTTTACTGTTCTATGTTTTCTGAATACAAATATAGCAGTCTTCATTGGAAAGTCTGAGTGTTCTAATCGGATTATTGCAACTTCTGAAATCATGACAGTAACCAAGTTTACAGGTACTTTATGAAGGAAAACATCTTTCCATAGGCATGTACCTATATAGACACACGTTTGATGTCCCATGCTAGGTATAAAGACACATACAAACACACAACACACACACACACAAAAGGACTATGTATATACATACATGTATGTATAGAAAAACAATAGATAAATTAATAAGTGAAATGAAACTGTGAGAAAAAAATTGGTGAACTGCTAAGTGAAATGAAACTGTGAGATGAACACATATACATTAGAAATTGAAATTTTGCAAAACTCAAAGGAAACTGCTATACTAAAATATTTTAAGGAAAGTTGAATCTGAACTGTAAATCAAAACTTCTTTATTCATTGATTTTATTGTTTCACTTACAATCAAATAAATATTTTTATGCACTCTACTTTTCCATCAGAGCTCACTTGATAAGAAATGGTAAGGAATGAACAAATATCACAACACCATGCCCTTAAATGCCTTAAGACAATGTGGTTGGTGGGGGAGACTCATGAGAGACATTCTTGTACTTCCTAAAACTGAACCCCTGAGTTAGAAACACTTTTCCTACCCAGTCACAGGTAGTATTTTCCACCTCCAATCTTCCCACGGGAGAGCTGTTAGGACCTTCAGAATCAGATTCAAGGCTACTCTACTCAACAACTCAGTCTGTTTCACCCAGGACATCACCTTGCAAAGAAATCCAATAGGATTAGTTTGTGTTTACCTGCTCAAACCCCTCTGAGCAAATGGTCCATGCCCAAGCCTTCTGAAAGACAGCAGGTATACTTTCTATGACAGAAGACCCCAAGCTGTTGGCTACATGGATGAGCAGTAGCCCTGACACAAAGGTGACCATTCACAGACTGCTTACTTAGCTACCTGTAATGTTTGAGGCTTGGATCAAGAGAGACAAGATTAGCTAATTGGATTTCTTTGAAGAATTGAAACAGAGAAACAGAGATTATGGAGTATGGGTGTGTTGGGTCTCTTCTTAAAAAAATCTGCTGCAACAAGCCCGAAGCCATGACAATGATCAAGAAATGTAAGAAGGAAAAGGGGACCTTAAAAAGAAATAAAAACTGATGAGATTTTATTTTCTTTATATACATTGGAATTATATGGAGCTTTACATCCATTAAGAAAGGGTATACGTTTTAGCAAACAAATTAGCAAGTAAATGAATGCAGTTCTCAAAAAAGATGTATCCAAAAACACACGTTTTAAAATTTAGACTTTAAATGTTACATTATTATCAGCTGTGTGATTTGATAGAATAGTTTAACTCACACTCTTCACTGGCCATGAAATTTTGTCAAATATGTTCTTCAAATTCTTTAAAATATAAAGAAAAAAATTACCTAATTTTTATCCCTGAGGTATGGCTGTAACAAGTATTATTACAGAATCAATTGCAAACCAGAATAATTTGTCTTCTTTTTTCAGACTGAATTGCCCTTTAAAATGATAATTGGTGAGTTAAATAAAAATTCATATGAGCTTGCCCTTTCCATGACTGTCTATCAATATTTGTTAAGTTTTTATGTAATGAAATGATCTTGACATTTCTCTGGCATATCTTATACTTATGATTGTCTAAAAGTGATAACTAATTTTACATAGAGATTTTTAAAGGAATAAAAATGATTTGCTTGATAATTTTGGGGAGGGACAAAAAGCAAAGGAAGAAATTGTTTTATAATTCAGTAAATTAAAAGGTAATAATGATGTTCTGAATAGGTGTGGTAAGAAAATTAGATTAAGTGTATCAAAATATAGGGAAGATATGTGTGACTTAAACTTGGATGTTAGGAATGTCCTGTAAATATCCATGAATTTTAGTAAGCAGGTTTCTTTTTCAGGAACTCAATAAAATTCACTTATCAACTGTTTTAGATTTCTAATGGAAATACATATGTGAAATTATTTCATACATTTTCCTGCAGTGACTGTGAACTGTTATATGAGCCTTTAATTCCAAGATTTTTTGAACTTTGGTTTACTTGTGACTTACATTTTTTTCCGTGTTTTCAAAAATACTATTCAGTCAGGCCATGGTGCCATGGATCATGCCTATAATCCCAGCAACTGGGGAGGCTAAGGCAGGAGGATCACAGGTTCAAGACCAGAGATGGCATATATAACTTAGTGAGACCTTGTCTCAAAATAAAAATAAGTAAATGAATAAATAAAATGGTTAGGGGTGCAGCTCAGTGGAGGAGCACACAGAATTTCACCTATTAGTAACAACAACAACAACAAAAAACCATTCAGTTTTCTCTCTTTTTTCTTGAGTGGGTATTCAAGGATATTCAGAGATTTCTAGCTAATGCTCTTAAAATAAACAACCTCTTGATAGCACACTTACCCAAAAGAACACAGTGAGACATACAGAAATGAGAGATTGTACCTTTAGTTATGTATAGGAAATAGTTTTGTTCAATTATTAAATTAGTAATTATGATTATTTTAGAAAAGTAAGGAGACCATATTTTATAACTGAGGATTCTGTTAAAAAATTGATTTTTAAGGTCAATAAAATAGGATGATAAATGCAACTTTAACTAGAATTCAATATGTAGGATTCATTTATTAAAAACTTTCAATTTCAAATAGTAGTCACTATTGACAGAATCACAACATATAATCTACATTTCAAGAAATTCATAAGTAAAACTGTATAGAATTGAGGTATTTTGTGCATCTGTTCCAATTAATATATCAAACAGAAATGAAGTGGTTGACACTTAAGAACACATAATCCGTAACTTTAATTCAAAAGTTTTTTAATTTTCTTTTTTATAACACTTTTATCACATCAAATGACCATCAAAATATTGACTTGCCATGGTTTGGATCTCTTATTCCTTTTTTATTATTTGTTTGTTTGTTTTGCAGTACCTATGGGTTGAATCCAGGGAACCACTGGGCTGTACCACCAGTTCAGTTTTTAATTTTTCAATTTTGAGTTAAGGTCATGATAAATTATGCAGGTCATAAGTTATGCAACTCATGATCTTTCATGATCTTTCTGCTTCTGTCTCCCAAGTCGTTGGGGTTACAGGATTAGTGCTATGGTTTGTATCTTGAAGGGCCCCCAAAGTCACACATTCTAAAGCCTTGGTCACAGCCTATGGTGCTACTGAGAGGGAATGAAACTGTCACCAATCAACTGGCTGAGGTCCTTTAGCTCCACCTATATAGAAATATTTGATAAGCAGTGCCCTTTTAGGCCACAGTTCTTGTGGTCCCTTACCCATTGCCTCTGTCACCAGGGAAGGAAGTACCAATCACTGTGATCCTGTCATGCAAATAAAGGTTTGTGTTCACCCAAATCATAGTTCTCTCCCTTTTGCAAGAGTCATGGCATATCTTCTTCTGGATCATGAGGAGAAATGCTCCCTGTATGGCCTGGATGAAATGGTTGCAAGCAAAGTTCAGTTCAAACCACTTGAAACAGTTGTGTCTGGAGCCACAACTCTTTGCTCCTGGGAGCTGGAGCAAAAAGTTGTGGCTGGGTAGCTTCCCCAAAATGTCCATGTAATGTTTATAATGGCAGGGGCTGATGTGAGAATGTCTAAGTTGACCAACAGTCCTTTTGCTGAAGACAGCCAGAGCCACAAAGAATCCAGCAGCTACCAATTTGGAAATCAAATTACCCTATCCCTCCATATCTGTACTTCCTTTAAGGAAAATAAATAGCCCAAGACCACTCACACTAATAATGGGAAAAAACCTTATCATTAACACTAATATTGACTTTGTAGTATACTTAAAACATTTAACATCAACACCCCTAACGTGTCTCAAAACCCTTAGGAAGTGGGGCCTACTAGAAATAAGTTAGGTCACTGGGGCAAGGGCTATTCTTGCAGGGAATATGGGTATCCAGGCCTGCTCCCCTTTCTCTCTTCTCAGTATGAGGTGAGCAACACCTGTACCACATACTCTTGCCATGATGCACCATCCCACAACAGGCCTAAAACAACATGGCCAAGTGACCATGAGAACCAATGAAACCATGAACCAAGTTAAATTTTTCCTCTCTTTAAGTTGATTAACTCAGGAATTTTGTCATAATGACAGAAAGCCAACTAATGGAAGATTGATATCAAGAAGTGGGCTCACTGCTGAAGAATCTGGAGTATGAGGTCCATGGGCAATGGTAGCACCAAAAAAAAAAAAAAAAAGAAACCACATCTGATTAATAACAGTCAATTGTGCATATATGCAAGATTCCCCATTCATTTTTAGTTTTGTTCCATCTAGATTCCCAGCCAAGATTGGTTGGTGGATGGTGCCACTCACATTCAGTGTGGGTCTTCCCTACTCAGTTCACTGATTCACATGCCCATTATCTCTAGAAACATCATCACAAATACACATACCAAGAAGTGTAATTTGTCAATTTTCTAGATATCTCTCAATCCAGTCAAGTTGACAGCTGATATTAACTATCACAATAGTCTTTTCACCAATATTTTAAGTTTTATCTGCCATTACATTATCATCTAAAATTAATCTTTTTTGTAATTATATAATTTTTTCTAATTTGGTTTTAATATTGAATTTATGGTCTCTAACAAATGGGTACTAGGATGCTTGCTTAGCACATCTCCAATAAGGTATCATTAGAATACTAAAGTAAGGTGTCACGTGTTAATATTTCTTTCTTTATAAAGAGTACAAAATCTTAAACATTTTTGGCAATATTGAGAGTGGAATCTAGGGTTTCGTACAACCTAGGAAATTGTTTTACCATGGGCTGTGTCTCTAGTCCATTTTTTACATTATTTTTTGTTGAGATAGGGTCTGGCTAAACTGCACAGAATGCCTCTGACATCAAACCTGCAATGCTCCCTGCCTCAGCCTCCTGAGTCACTGAGATTACTGGTGTTTTCATGGCACCCAACTCAAAATCTTATCTTTATTAATAGTTTCAGAAGCTAACTTATAAAACCAAAAATGATATTTGGAACTATCACATGGGTAGACTTCTATGGATAATAACATATGTTATAATTGAAATGGTGAAATATGCTATATCAGAAAAACTTAAGGCTTTCATCTTCATCCAGGTTAAGAAATATATTCCTTGTAGTGTTTACATTAGAAATAACATGTCCGAGCTGATGAACTTTTGTTTAAATAGTCTGTGTCTATTTTTGTAAGTAGCCAAAAGTGATAAGTTTGAGTTAGAGAGCCATTTACTTATAATTTTATCCACCTGCACACTGGGGATGTTTTGATTCATTAGAGTAGGATAATAAGTATGCACACACCAAATACTTGTGAGGTTCCAAAATGTACTGATTGCTGGACTCTGCACCCTTTCAAACATGCAATTAATGAAAAATAAAAAAATGTTAGGTGTATAGATTTTAATCCAGTAAATAAGTTCCAATTAATTTATGTGAAGAAATTAATCTGATTTTCATTTTAAAATCTCCACGAAATTGGGTGCCCTAGTGCATGCTTATAATCCCAGTGAGTCAGGAGGCTGAGGCAGGAGAATGCAAGTTTGAGGCCAATAGAAGCCCTCACAATTTAAGGAGGCTTTATCTTAAAATAAAAATTAGAAAAGGGGCTGAGGGTGCAACTCAGCTGCAGAGAACTTGCCTAGCATGCAGGAGATCCTGGCTTCAACCCACCAATACTGAAAAGTATCGTGACAATTTTTTGATAAATCAACTATCTGTCCAGACAAAGAGAATGAATTTCTTTAGCAGGAAAACTGGATAGCCACATTACCAATGGGTGGCAGACTTGTGCCAATGGGAATGATAATTAACAACAAGTCACTTAAATTGCTTTAACATTGTTTTTCCATAATGAAAAAAATCATAATCTCCTTGTACTTTTGTGTTGTACCTTGCTTCCTTGTTTTATTGTATCTTGCACCAAACACATGGTAGCCTTGTCTTTTACCTCCAATCAATTTCATATTTAGTCAGGATTCTGGTGTCTGTGTTCCAGCTTCTTCTTGTGCAACTGCATGGGTATATAGACTATTGTTGTTGTTGTTGTTGTTAGGTGCCGTCAAGTCAGTATCCGACTCATAGCCATCCTCTGTACAACAGAGGAAACACTATTTTCAGTGCTTCTCTGCTGTTCATAGGGTTTTCAATGGCAGACTGATTTTTGGGAGGGGGTTGCCAGGTCCTTCTCCCAAGCCTACAGCTTCTGGTGTTCCCAGGTGGTCTCCCACCCAGGTACTAACCAGGCCTGGCCCTGCTTAGCTTCTAAGATCTGACAGGATCGGATGCCACAGGGCTACAGCTGCAGGCGTACAGACTATTAGTGGACTAATGTTATCTTTAATCAGGCCCAAGTGTATATGAGTTTTTCATCTGAGGTCCAAATGCAATACTTTCTCCAATTTGCCTTTTATAAAATTGATATTTTGGCTATACTTTTAAAAATTAATAATTCTTAGTAGTTATGTAGAATCTGGAAAGGAAGAGGAATGCATAAATTGAAAATAATCTCCAATAATTTACAAGTTAGCTATTCACCTGCTTTGTGTGAAGGACACAAAAGATTGGAGCCAAAGGATAATAACTCAGTAGCCAAAAGATTCAATATTATTTTTTTCCTCTCTCTGGGACCTTATTTCCTCTTCTGTACCTTGAATGCATGTACCACACTGAAGTCTCCATGTGCTTTCATTCAACTTTTAAATGTTCATCATTACATTTAAAATAGAAAGGAAATTTAGTAAGAACATAGCGAATACTAACCAATTAAAAATGACTCCTTTTTGGAAATTATAAATAATGTTGTAAACAGGTTAAGGTTTTCATATAGACATAAATATTCAACTCAATTAAGTAGATATCTAGGAACATGAATCCTGGGTTGTATAGTAAGACCTTTTTTAGTTTTACAGGAAACTGTCAAACTGTTTTCCAAAGTGGCTTTTATCATTTTGCATTCCCCTGAGAAATGAATGAATGAGAATGAATAAAAGTTCATGTTGCTCCATATCCTTGTCAGCATTTTGTGATACCAGTGGCTGGATTTTAGTCATTCTAAAGATATGTGGTTTTTTCTTTATTATTGGAAAATTTTAATGTACATCTTAATGTGATTTATTCTGATGTGCATTTCATTATGACATTTCCATATATGCATTTTGTCCTACATTACACAGATAAGTTCCACCTTACCCTCTTGTGCACTTCCTCCCCCTGTCCCACCCCCATACCAAAGACTTCTCTTACATTTGCTTGTCTTTTTATGGTAATATTTTTCTATATATCCTTGGGTCCAAATTAAGTTTAAGATTGAACATTTTTCTGTAGTGAACTATCTTTTTACATTATCAGTACTATTACATGAATTTTCTAGCCCATCTATATTAGTACCATTCTTTGGTATTATTGGTGTTATTATAATTTTTCCAGGGCTATTAACATTAGGCTGTTCACCCTGAGGTCACCCCTCCCCCATTCCTCCTTCCTCCTTGTTCCTCCACTCCTTCCTCTTCTCTCCCAGGATTTCCTCCTTTTGCTAGATCCCTCTGTCCTTCTTTTGAGTTCCCCAAATTGTCCTTTCTCCGCTAGATTGACTTTAGCTTTTTCATTTTTATTTTTATTTTTTATTATGCTCCAACCTCTGCATAGGATTTTTTCCTTCTTATAATTTTGATTCATCTCCCACATAGAAGTGAGAACATCTGGTATTTCTCTTTCTGAGCTTGTGTTTGTTCACTTAAAATAATTTTCTCCAATTCCATCCATTTTTCTGCAAATGGCATAATTTCATTTTTTTTGGTTGCTAAGTAGTATTGCATTGTGTATATGTACCATAGTTTTTTAATCCATTCTTTTGTTGATGGGCATTTTGACTGGTTCCATATCTTTGCTATTGTGAAACGTGCTGCATTGAACATGGAGATGCAGGTGTCTCTGTGGTATGATGACTCATCTCCCTTTGGGTGAATTCCCAATAATGTTATAGCTGGGTCATATGGTAGACCTATTTTTAATTTTTTAAGATACCTCCATATTGATTTCCAAAGTGGTTAGACTAATTTACAGCTCCACCAGCAGTGTAAGAGAGTTCCTTTTTCTCCCCAACCTTGCCAGCATTTGTTGTTATTTGTTTTATTGATTTGGCCATTCTTACTGGTATAAGGTGGAATCTCAGAGATGTTTTAATTTTCATTTCCCTAATGGCTAAGGATATTGAGCATTTTTCATGTGTTCCATGGCTTTATGGGCTTCTTCATTTGAAATCTGTATGTTCAGTTCCTTTGCCCATTTGTGAATGGGGTTATTTGTTTTCTTGGGTATTTTTTTCTTAAGTTCTTTATAAATTCTGGTAACTAGACCTTTGTCTGATGTACATGATGTGATTTTTTTTCCCATTCAGTGGGGATTTCCTTGACTCTGTTAATTGTTTCCTTTGCTGTACAGAAGCTTTTTAATTTCATGTGATCCCATTTATCTATTTTTGTTGCAATTTCTTGAGCAATTGGAGTCCTAAGGAAATAATTTCCTATGCCTATATGTTGGAGTGTATTACCTATCCTATCTTCTATTAATTTTAAAGTTTTTGCTTTTATGTTGAGGTCTTTTATACATTTTGAGTTAACTCTCTTGCATATTGAGAGATGTGGGTCAGTTTTCATTTTTCTGCATGCAGATGTACATTTTTCCTAGCACCACTTATTGAAAAGGCTGTACTTTTTCCGATTTACTTTCTTTGCTCCTTTGTCGAAAATTAGGTGGCTATAGGTGTGCTGAGGTATTTCTGGATCTTCTATTCTGTTCCACTATCTTCATGCCTATTTTTGTGCCAGTACCAAGCTGTTTTTGCCACCACTGCCCTATAGTATAGCTTAAAGTCAGGGATTGTGATTCCCTCTGCACTAGTTTTGCAGCTTATGAGTGTTTTGGCTATATGTGGTCTTTTGTGATTCCAAAACATGATCCATTTTTTCTGTAAAGTCAGTCAGGGGAATTTTAATGGGGATTGCATTAAATCTATAAATTGCTTTTGGTAGGATAGCCATTTTTACTAGATTAATTCTCCCTCTCCAGGAGTAGAGAAGGTCCTTCCATTTTTTAGTGTCCTCTGCTATTTCTTTCTTGAATGTTTTGAAATTTTCCTTGTAGAGATCTGAAGAGTCTTTGGTTAGATTGACTCCAAGGTACTTAATTTTCTGGTGGGCTATGGTGAAAGGTATTGCTTCTATAATTTCCTTCTCTTCCTGGTTACAGTTGGTGTAAAGAAAAGCTATGGATTTTTGTGTGTTGATTTTATATCCTGCCACTTTGCTGAAGGAGTTGATTAGATCTAAAAGTTTTCTGGATGAGGTTTTGGGGTAGTTTACATATAGAATCATGTCATCTGCAAATAAGGATAGTTTGATCTCTTCGTTGCCAATCTGTATTCCTTTGATTTCTTTCTCTTATCTGATTGCCCTGGCGAGGACTTCGATTACTATGTTAAGTAGAACAGGAGAGAGTGGACATCCTTGTCTTGTTCCAGATTTAAGAGGAAATGGTTTCAGTTTTTCTCCATTTAATATAATGTTGGCTGTAGGTTTGTCATAGATGACTTTTATGATGTTAAGTTCTTTGCCTGTTATACCTATCTTCTCCAGGGTTTTTATCATGAAAACATGTTGCTCTTGGTCGAAGGCATTTTCCAGCATCAATTGAGTGATGGCATCTTACTGTTCTAATTTGCAATTCCTTAATGATGTATGATGTTGTGCATTTTAATATACATATTTTCCATCTGTATGCCTTCTTTGGTGAGATTTCTGTTAAGATATTTTGCATAGTTTAAAGAAACAATTAACAGAGTCAAGGAAACCTCCACAGAATGGGAAAAAATCTTCACATTTTAAACGTCAGACAAAAGTCTAATTACTAGAATTTGTAAAGAACTCAAGAAAAAAATCCCCAAAAAGGCAAACAACCCAATACACAAATGGGCAAAGGAACTGAGTAGACAGTTTTCAAATGAAGAGGTCAATAAAGCCATGAAACACATGAAAAAGTGCTCAACATCCCTAGCCATTAGGGAAATGCAAATCAAAACAACTCTGAGATTTCACCTTACACCAGTAAGAATGGCCAAGATCAATAAAACAAACAACAACAAATGCTGGCGAGGTTGCGGGGAAAAGGGAACACTTTTACATTGTTGGTGGAGCTGTAAATCGGTGCAAACACTATGGAAATCAATATGGAGGTACCTCAAAAAACTAAAAATAGATCTACCATGTGACCCAGCTATAACACTATTGGGAATTTACCCAAAGGGAGATGAGTCATCATACCACAGAGACAACTGCATCTCCATGTTCAATGCAGCGCTTTTCACAATAGCAAGGATATGGAATCAACCAAAGTGCCCTTCAACAGAAGAATGGATTAAAAAAACTATGGTATATATACACAATGGCATACTACTCAGCAATCAAGAAAAATGAAATAAGGTCATTCGCAGCATAATGGATGGAATTAGAGAAAATTATTTTGAGTGAACGAACATGAGCTCAGAAAGAGAACCAACACATGTTCTCACTCATATGAGGGAGCTGATTCAAAATTGTTGTTGTTGTTGTTAGGTGCCGTCAAGTCGAGTCCGACTCATAGCGACCCTATGTACAGCAGATCGAAACACTTCCCGATTCTGTGCCAGGCAAACCATCTTATTTAAGTTTAAGCCCATTGTTGCAGACACTGTGTCAATCCATCTGGTGGAGGGTTTTCCTCTTTTGCGCTGACCTGCCACTCTTCCAAACATGATGTCCTTCTCCAGGGATTGATCTCTCCTCACTACATGTCCGAAATATGTAAGACGCAGTCTGGCCATTTTTGCTTCCAAGGAGCACTCTGGTTGTACTTCTTCTAGGACAGATCTGTTGGTTCTTTTGGCAGTCCATGGTATATTCAATAGATGTCTCCAGCACCACAATTCAAAAGCATCAATTCTTTTTCTGTCTCTCTTGTTCAATGTCCAGCTTTCACAACCAT
>VMDO01020081.1:0-38280 GCA_007922755.1 Pedetes capensis | reverse complement strand
GGTCATATGGTAGTTCTATTTTTAGTTTTTTGAGGTACCTCCATACTGATTTCCATAGTGGTTGCACCAATTTACAGCTCCACCAGCAATGTAAAAGTGTTCCCTTTTCCCCGCAGCCTCGCCAGCATTTGTTGTTGTTTGTTTTATTGATCTTGGCCATTCTTACTGGTGTAAGGTGAAATCTCAGCGTTGTTTTGATAGCAAGTGATTTTTGAGGACCAATGTACATCAGGTGCTGGGCGGCCCTTCCTCAGGTCCTTGCAGTGGCTATCCTCTTGTGTCTCTTGTCCAGAGAGGGCTGGACAAACAGACAGGGTCTGAAATTCATAAACACAGGCTGCAGAAGCTAGGGTGCAGGGTGAGGATGTCTGCATGGTATTGGTCACCACACCAGACTGAACTCGAGTAACTTGATTTGTTGTGCCTCAAACAGATGTTTTTTTGAAATGTGGAAATTAATATTCACTAATATATTGTAACAAGGCACTCTCAATTATGAAATGATATCAACCTTAGGAACACTTTGTTGTTGTTAGGTGCCATCGAGTTGGTATCCAACTCATGGTCACCCTACGTACAACAGGCGAAACAGTGTTGTCAGTGCTTCTCTGCTGTTCATAGGGTTTTCAATGGCAGACTGATTTTTGGGAGTAGGTTGCCAGGTCCATCTCCCAATAGTAACACTTAGCATTTTCATAATAAAGCATGGGAAGTAACCCATGGATCAAAGAAGCATTCACCTACTCATTTTCTGAACATATTTAGAAATAAATTCTATAATGAGCCATTTACATATTTCAGAGTTTAACTTTTTTTTAAATGCAAGCTGCTCATTTCAGCAGATGATCAGGAACCAGAAGAGGAAAAAGACATGGAATTACCTCTCATCATTTCTTTATGGGAGCTCCCACCTCTGGTAAAGTGATGGAAGGGTCCTGACTGAAATTTTAATTGTTACTGAAGTTGATTATTCATCCATAATCTTTGGGATCACTGGTACCTCCTTCCAGCACACAGTAATCCCTGCCAGTCCCAGGTGACAGCCATCCAGCCTACGGATCTCAGTTAGTCACAGGGGTGCTGGCCTCAGCCTGCCACAGCCTGACAGTGTTGCAGGAACCAAATGCCAAGGCCACAGCTTCTAGACTGACCCCAGCACAGAGCCAGTAGGTGCTAGGCATAAGCAACAACCAGCTGAAGGAGGTAGTGGGTGAAGGAAGTGCTTTTTCCTACTCATCTCTGGCTTCACCATCAAATACAATCGTTATTGTTATACTGACATGTTCAAAAATCCTGCAGTAAAAATAACACAGTTCATGCAGGAAAGAAGACACAGACAGGCACACAGATATACAGATGGACTACTCAAGACTGATGCAAATTTGTACCCAGAGAATTAACAAAGACAGTAACGACTATAATTTTAAAGAATACCAGCTCAGCTAAGAACAACCTCAGTTACTAATGAGATACAGGACTTGCAGGGACTCAAACAGATCTTTTTATACTCATGTCCACAGCAACAATATTCACAACAGCTGAAGGCAGAAGCAACCCAGTGTCTACTGGTGGATGAAGGGATACACAAATGCAGTACATGTACAATGGAATATTACTTGGCCTTAAAAAGAAAGCAAATTCTGATACGTGTTACAATGTGGATGAATATTGAGGCATTATGCTAAGTGAAACCAGCCAGACACGAAAGGGCAGATATACGATTCCATGTATACAGGATGGTCAAATGCATACAGACAACAAGTAGAATCATGGCTACCAGGAGCTGGGGTAGGGAAATAAGGAGTTTTTATTTAATCAGTACAGAGTTTCAATTTGGGAAGATGAAGAATGGATGTAGAATAAAGACACATACTGGATGTCACTGTACACTTAAAATTGGCTAAAATAGTAAATCTTATGCTTGGTATGTTTTACTACAACTTAAAAAACTAAAAATAAAAAAATTAACAGAAATTCACTTAAAACTTACAAAAATTTAAATGTGGCTTGATTGAAAAGACAGAAAGGAGGAGCTGGGCATGGTGGTGTATGCCTGTAATCCCGGCGACTTGGGAGGCAGAGGCAGGAGGATCGCAAATTTGAGACTAGAGGCAGTTTACGTAATTTAGCGAGACCCTGTCTCAAAAAGTGAGAAAATGGGCTGAGGATGCAGCTAAGTGGTCCAGCACTTGCAAAGCATGCAAGCGCAAGGCCCTGGGTCCAACCCCCAGTACTGCAAAACAAAACAAAACAAAACAAAAAAAAGACAAGACAGAAAGGAGGAACTCCACTATTGAATTCTAACTACATAGGGGAAACGCACAAAGCTCAGGGAGCTGCAAAAGCGGTTCTGGGACATAGCATGTGGGCAAAATGAGCCAAGTTCAAGATAAATGGGTTCTGTGTCCTTCCTCAGCTTGCAGAGTTCTGCTGGACTTGTACAACTGCAACATACTGACATGCTGAGAAACACTGACTTCCACCTTATGTCAGCTCCCTAATTACAGCCATAGCAGTACAGAAGCTCACCTGCATCATTAGAAATACAGGTTCAGTAAAATGGTTTGGTATTTAACATTTCTCTTTTGTTGTTGTTGTTATTGAGCTAGGATCTCACTATGTAGCCCTGGCTGGCCTCAAACTGACAACCCTCATGAAACCAAGTGCTAGGATGACAAGTATGTGCCACCATGCACAGTTGTAATAATATTTTGCAGGCTACTGAAAGAACGATCAACATACCAAATGTTAATCAGTCCAAATTTTGCATCTACCCCAGCCAATGGATGTACTTCACCTTCACCTCCACCACACATGGAGGTACTAATGCCTCCTAAGCGTGCATTTAATTTTAATTACTTTTAATTGCATGCCTTGAATCATTCTATTTCTACCTAGGTCAGTGTAGAAATTTGATTTTAGTCATGAGGGGGAAAATAAACTATTGGGTCCTTCCAGCAGGTGGCCGCCACATTTTCACCATCTGTCTATAATAGAGGATGTGGAGCTCTGCATGTTTGTTATCTCTGAATGAGGATCACAGAACCCTCCAAAGTCCCACTGGAGGGTGTGGAGTTGGGGCCAGAGAAATGGACTCTGCCTTTCCCTCTGGGGATCACACTTGGAAATTCACACTAACCACACTCACTATAAACTTCCTGGGGTCCTAAGAGCAGCCCTACCCCAGATCCCTTTTTTCCCACTGGCCACTCTCACACTTCCTTATGTACTGTGGGGAAGCAAGAGACCAAACAGGAACAGTGTGAGGAAGAGGACAGTGCCAAGTGGAAGAAAGGAAAAAGGCAGGAGAAAATGATGTGCCATTCCCAGGAGCGAGCTGGCCAGAGGAGTCCAGCAGGATCTAAGGGACAAAATCTACACTGTTGGGCCACTGGACCGGGGAATACAAAGTTAATATCTCGTTGCTGGTGTTCTACAAATGCCAGAAAGAAAGCAACCCCTGCTAGAGAAACATACCAAGCAAAAGAAATATAGACTCTAGAAAGGAAAAAGCACAGGTAAATGTACTTCAAACACCCATATGTGAATAGTCAGTTATACTTGTTCCAGTGTTAAGCAGCCCCTTTTGCCAGTTGGTAAACAGTATATTCCCGTGGCATACACTATTATGCCAAGGTAAGGGTTTTCTGTGGAGCTTAAAAGAAACCTGATAACAGAACACATGATCCCCACAAAGCCAAGCAATAGGCCAAACACACTGCCATCAACACAAAGGGCATGAAGTGAACCATCAAGGCTGCTTGGGAACCGTAAGCACACACACAGGTGTGATGTTCTTTACCTTATGGGAGTCATCCATCTCCAACTCAGGATGCATGAGTTGGCAAGGGCAGTGTCCTTCTCAGGTAGTGATGTGGTGGAACATGGCAGTGGACCAAAAATCAATCCGCCATTGAAAACCCTATGGATAGCAAAGAAGCACTCACAATAGTGTGTTGCCTATTGTATGTAGGGTTGCTATGAGTTGGACACTGAACTCCACAGCACCTAACAACCACCACCACCACCACGCCCAACTCTGTGCATGGAGGCTTGATGCGAGTGTGAGCAATTAAAAAAAAATTCAAAAGCTGGCTATTCTACATCTAACCTATTTCCAAGAGAAATGTGTGCCTACATGCACCAACACACACATATGAGAAGGATCACAGCAGTACTGTGTATAACAACAAAAAGACTAGAAATGATCTAAACATCATGAACAGTACAATAGATAAGTCAGTCATGGTACACCCACACAATGAAATATAGGAGAGCGGTGAAATAGAATAAATTACAGCTACAGCCAACAGCAGGGAGGAACTTAGGAACCTGAGGCTGAGGGAAACAAAAGGCAGGCTACAGAGGAATACTTGCAATGGTATTTCAGTTACATGAAGCTAACAACGCATCTGATAAGGAATACAAACTCCTGTGTGAAACAGTTCAGAACAGCAAGGGAACTGGGAGCACACATTTCCTGCAAGTAGCTATCTCTGCACAGGGTGAGTACAAAGGGAACTTCAAAACAACAGCGTTCTCTTGCTTAAGTTGTGTGGCATGTGAATTGTTCATTCTACCATTAATTCTTTAAATCTTACATATATTTCAGGACATTTCCTTTTTGTTTGTTTTGAGATGGGGTCTCATTCTGTTGCCCAAGCTGGCCTCAAACTCCTGGCCTCAAGTGATCCTTCCACCTTAGCCTCTCATGTATGTGGGACTACAGGCATGTGCCACTATGCCGGGCTTATGACAATTTTGGATTAACTCACTTAATAATCATGCTTTTTCCAAAAGCAAAGAGAGTCAGCAATTTGCTGCCTGGTTATGAAAGAACTGTGAATCTTCCATGCCTCAAACTGAAAGTGCTACCAGTCTTCAAAGGAAGAAGAAACAGCAGCTTCTGTTCCAGAGTCTTCTCCTGCCTCACAGAGTCCCAGGTCTCAAATTCCCAGGGTGGGTGCAAGTGCATCTGGACCCTGCCACTTGGATAAGATGGGTTCTGGGCTAAGCACTGTCCATGGCTGCTAGGAGAAGGTTTCTTCTTCCTTCAAGTACTCAAAATGCACAGTGCTCTAGAGTGGGCATCAGCAAACTACGACCCACAGGCCACATCCAGTGTGCCACCTGCTTCTGTACGGCCTGCAAGCATGGCTTTGGCATTTTTAATACTCGGAAAATATCAAAAGAAGAATGCATAGTTCATAACATGAGAAAATTACATGAAATTCAATGATTATTGTCCATGAAGTTTTGTTGGAACACAAGCACATTCATTTAAATATTGTCTATGGCTGCATTTGCTCTACAGCAAAGAATTAGCTGTAAGAGACTGTCTGGCCTTCCTCGAACAAGCAGAAAAAGCCTGAAACATTTATTCTCTGACCTTTGAGATAAAACGTTTGCTGACTCCTATACTAGAAAAAGTAGTTTTTTTTTTTAATCAGATAAAGTATATAAGAACCTAAAACAAAGTTTGCTTCTCTGCTTATATTGAAGAATTTGTGGTCGTGTAAGAGAATACATAATAAACTGTAACATATATGCTTTTAAAAATCAAGGGCTAGGAATAACCTGGATAGAACAGGAAGATGGGCCTAAAGAAAGACCATCAACAATGCAAAGCCCATGCCATTATCAATGCTGGACTACAAATCTGTGTCTTGAGCAGCTAAGGCAGAAAGGTACACAGCTGTGGATGAATTTCACAGTCTGAGGAAAACAAATGAAATATAATAGTTATTCAAAGCAAAGCTGTTCGCCCATCAGGTGTGAGGCAGACACATGGACTGGTAATGTTTTGACAACATGCCTACAGCCACAGCAGGAATGGGTTTATAGCTTCCCAAGAGAAGCCTGGAGCACAGCTCTGAAATGATGCTGGAAAAGGCAGCTCCAGGGGCCTGTGGAGCCGATCTTAGAGGTGCACACTTTGTCAGAGACCACGCTGGGTCCACACGACCTTCAGCAAGGAATGCACTGAGTTGTGTTGACCAAGTACAAGGGCCACACCTGGTGACCCAGGATTCTCCAGCCCCTGTGGAGAACCCGACAAGGCATCTGCCATCTGCACATCCCAAGATGCTCAGGAACAGCCCACAGTCAGCAGGTGAACAGTTGGAACAAACAAGCTGTGAGCTGGCCCCAGCCAGGGCCTTGGAGACAGGCTGCCACCCCAGGCTCCCCTCAGAGGCCAGCCTCATCCTGGCCACCTGCAGCCCTGCCCACCCACCCCCAGAGCCTCAGGAGCTATGGGATTCTGGCTGTCCACAGAAAAGGGAAGAGAAACGGCCGAAAGCCACAGGACTTGCCCAGTGGGCGTAACTTGATGTGACCCTCCACAGAGCAGCAGGCCAGATGCCAGATTTAACTTCAAAGATGCTGTTTTAGCGCCTGGTCTGCGTGCTGGTCCTAGGCCATCTGCAGAAGGAAAGTAACTCTGCACCGACCCAGCCCCGAGCTGGGGATCAGGAGTTCCATCCTGACTCGCCCACTTCCCCAGCCATGTGTCACCCCAAGTCCATAATCTCCTCATAAAGATGAAATGCAAGGGCTTTGACAGCTGTGGGAACTCAGGAAGGACCAATGCTGCTGGTGAGAGCCTCAGCTTTAATTACGAAAGAATCCTCAGTCCACTTATATAACTTTAAATTTAAAAATCATATGATAGAGACAGTTTTCACTTGTGTATGTTTTAAGCCTGCAGCCGTAGCCCTGTGGCATCCTATCCTGTCAGAACTCGGAAGCTAATCGGGGTCGGGCCTGTTAGTACTTGGATGGGAGACTGCCTGGGAACACCAGGTGCTATAGGCTTGGGAGAAGGACCTGGCAACCCACTCCCCTAAAATCAACCTACCATTGAAAACCCTATGAACAGCAGAGAAGCACTGATAATAGTGTTTCGCCTATTGTATGTAGGGTCACTATGAGTCAGATACTGACTAGACAGCACCTATCAACAACAACATAATGTTTTGAAAGGTGGGAGTCACATTCAAAAAATCTAGATGCTATAAAGAAATATAAAGACACACTGAGAAATTTGGCTCCTGTCCTCCCCTTCTCCCACAGATTATCATTTTATTGGCTGGGGTTTACACAGCATCTCATAATACATTAACAAGTACCTATTCATCTGTATTCTTATTTTTCTCTCCATTTCTTACAGAAAAATACACATGAGGTGTATATCATTCTGCACCTTGCTTTTGCCTCTGAACAACACAGAATGAGGACCTTTCCCAGTGACCTCCTCTCCCTCTGTGGTCACAGCAGCAGTTTTCCCTATGTAGCTAGACCCCATCTTGCTTTAAGGGGCACACGGGCTGCTTCCACAAAAGGCCCTACAATAGGTAACTTAATCCACACTTGTTTGTAAGATAAATTCCCAGAAGCATATTATAGATTTTAATTTCCCCCCATGCTACTATTTTATAAGTCATTTTTATTTTTGTCAGTGGCCATGGTCCAGGGTAAGAAACATAAAAGCCAGCTCTTATCAGGGTCAATGGAAGTGCTGAGAATCATTTTTTTGTTGTTGCTGTTAGCAATGTTAGAATGACAGATAAAGCAAGGCTGTCCTATCATTCTGCTCTTTCTCTTCCTCCTCACAAATAAAGAGTTGAAGAACAAATGAGCACGTGATGTAAAAACAAATGCACCTAACAACTCTGTGAAAGAAGCCTGAAGGTCCATTTAACCTGTTGCTTCCCTACACTGAGGTTACCTACACTCAGGGTTACCAAGACAAAATCTGGACATTTCCTAACTCTGTTGCCATATCTGTCTCCTACACGTTTATATTCTCATTTACCCACCTTTTTGTCTAGATGAGTAAGGTATTGGGGTTGAGGGCATAAGGGTCCCCAGGATAGAGCCAAAGTGATTTTCACCCTGGCTTCCTGCTACTTGCAAAATCAACTCAAAGGTTCCTTTCTTTTCTTTTCTCTTTTCTTTCTTTTCTTTTCTTTTTGTAATGCCTCCTGTGTATCAGGCTGTGTTAAATGTTAGGAGTGTAAAGGTTTAATTGCTCATCTTGATCAGTCTTCAAAATAACTGAACCCAGGATGGGTGGCAGCTGGATTCAATAGCTCAAAAAAATGGAGGTGAGCACAGGGCACAGGGAAGGAGCCAGGAGGGGCCACATGATGGCCCTGGAAGCTCACTGCTAGAAATGAGGCACTGGGGTGGGGGTCGCAGGACCAAGAGCACACAGGGACAGGAGACTGTTAATCACTCGTGGACAGCTCAGGGGTCCTCAGAGTTCTGCCCACATCAGCGTCACAGGGAGCTTGTCAAATGCACGCTCCCAGGCCTAAGAAATTGGCATCAGAAAGCCCCCTGGGTAATCCCTCTGCTGATTATCCCACTTGACCTCAGGAAAAGCTAGGGGAGGTGATGGGGTCCTGAGTCAAGAGGCCTTAATGGTTGAGGCCACTCTGGAGCTGGCAAGGGGGCAGGAGGATGTGTGAGTCTGAGTGAATGATGCAGGGGGTGGGGCTGTGGGCTGGATGGACAGAGGGCAGATTTGGGGTGGAGGTGAGCAGAGGTGTGACTGATGCCACTTTCCCAGAGCCAGACAGGTTTAGGACTAGGGACAGCTCCCCAGAGGAAGGGTTTTTAACCCTTCCTTTTAACCCTTCCTCAGATCCCTTAACTTGGGATCTGAGGATGAGGGGACATCCATGATGTAGCTGGGCAGACACATGCAGGCTCCCCAAATATATGGCTGAGCATTCTAAGGAGTGTGCGCACCCAAACACCCAGGACTTCCCGGAGCCCTGATACCTACCCCTACACTCAAATATGTCTAATGAAGTACAGCCACAGAATCCCCAGTACTGCACAGACGGGGATGGGAGCCCTGGTTTTGGGAAAGGGCAGGCAGTAGGGAGGCTGCAGTCTTTTCCTCAACTGCCCCCCAGAATGGAGAGTGGAAGAGAGGGTGGGACACAAAGGAGAGAGGGAGAAGATGACAGCGTGGCAGTGTCT
This sequence comes from Pedetes capensis, assembly GCA_007922755.1. Lineage (NCBI taxonomy): Eukaryota > Metazoa > Chordata > Mammalia > Rodentia > Pedetidae > Pedetes > Pedetes capensis. The sequence goes on along the minus strand of VMDO01020081.1, from coordinate 29,286 downwards.
CCTGTCTTCTCTGCCCACGTCACTGGAGCCAGGGAGAAAGGGCACAATGGGATGGGACACTGGGTACTGACCAAGGCCTGTCCTCCCTTTCCTGTCCTCCCAAGTGGAGAATCTGAGAAGAGACTGAAAGACTTCAACTCCTGCTGTGCCAGGGGACAGTCACCACCTTCCCTCATTCCGGGTATCACTCAGTTGTTCTGAACAGCCAACGTCCTGCAATCACCTAATCTCTTTATTTATAAATTTATTTTTGGTGGAAAAAAAGCCTCCACAGGATCTTTCCTATTGCTCTACAGTTCCTGTGTCCAAGCCTATTTGGTTGGTGCCTGAGACCACACTTGGCTAGGGAGGCAACCGCAGCACTTGCTATTCCCAGAATCCACCAGAGGCTCTAGGGAAACACCCAGGGGGGCCTCCCAGACCAGCAAAGGGAGCACTCGTGGCCAAAGCACCTCAGACAGTGGTGCTTCAGAGACAAGGTTGAACACTACTGCTGGGTGGGCCCAGCCCCTTCATCCTGAGCACCCACACTTCCATCTTTAGGTGCACACTCTGGAATGATTATTTATTTTTTTTAGTAGGGTAAGATTTACCCTCACTGTGCAGCCCTGGTTGGCACTGAACTCTTGATGCTCCCTCCAGCCTCCTGAATACCGGGAGTACAGGCGTGCACCACCATGCCCAGCTTGCCTTCTGGAGTTCTACCTACAATTCCCTTCTAGGAAAATCTGATTTCTGAAGGCTGATAACCAGTGCATATAGATAAGTTTCTATGTAATCATTACAATGTTCCCAGTTTTAAAACAGTGCATTGCTAATTCAATCCGTGGCCTGCAGCTGTACCACTGTGGCGTCTGATCCCATCAGATCTGGGAAGCTAAGCAAGGTCGGGCCTGGTTAGGACTTGGATGGGAAACTACCTGGGAATACTAGATACTGTAGGCTTGGGAGAAGGACCCAGCAACCCACTCTCAAAAATCAATCTGCCATTGAAAACCCTACAAATAGCAGAGAATCACTGACAATAGCGTTTTGCCTGTTGTACATAGGGTCGCTGAGTCTGATAGCCACTCGACAGTACCTAACAACAACAGCAAGAATTCAACCATCCCTGTGGCACTATAGACAGCCACAATATATGTATGGATTATGTACTGATAAACCATGCAGAAGCACTAATGTGATATTAGGCACATTATAAAATACAACTAAACAAGAAGTGTTTAAGATGAGATGAAATCACACAAATAGAAGCTCAGGGCACTGCCAGACCCCTTGGTCCAGCCTTGGTGGGGCGGGAAAGGCTGCAGGCCTTGTCTTTAGGAATCTTCCTGCCCTAGGGCCTTGGCTTGGCTTCTCTGTCTCCCACCACCCACAGGGGCTCACCCTGATCTCCAGTGAGAGCTCCCCAGTTCCTGCTTTGCTCAGTCCCAGCGAGGGGTGGAGGCAGCTGAGGACAGCCTGTGCCTCAACCCCTCACTCAGCCCTTCCATTCTGCCTGTGTCTCCAGATCCACCCAGGCCACACACTCCTTGCCTGACAGGGATGATGCCATTGCCTGCCCCTCCCACCCCTCCCACTGTAAGAAGTTGCCCAGCAATGGGGACAGCTCCTGGCCTCCCTACCTTCCCTGGCCATCCAGGACCCCAGCTTAGGGTCTCTACCTCAGCCAAGCTGAGCCATGGTCCCCAGGTTGCGTGTTCCTTGTGCTTTTAAAATGGCTCTGAAGCATAGGCTTGGAACCTTGGCTCTCAACGGGGGATGGTTCTGCCCCCAAGGGGACAGACATGCCTGCAGACATTGTGATTGTCACACTGAGGAAAGGGGGGTCCTCATGGCACCTAGTGAGGACAGGCCAGGGACTCAGTAAACATCCTACAAAACACAGCCCAGCTCCCACCACAGACAATGAGCCGGCCCCAAATGGCAACAGAATGTGAATCTACAATCATCTCATCAAGAAAAGTGTTTTTAAAGATAAAACCAGTAGTGTCGGGGCTGAAAAACCCTGTGGCAAAGTACACCCTTCTTCACATGTGAGGGTGAAGGACAGCCCTCACTGATTCATGGACCATTAGGCCTTTTTTAAATCTTAAAACTGGATTTGTATTTTGAAGATGACTCTGAACAGCATGGGTCTTCTGATCCAGGTGACCATCCTTGTGCAGGGTCTGCATGCGGGAAGGTATGGAAGATGTGCCTGTAAAAGCAAGGAGAAGGCCAAGAGAAGGCCACCACCTTGGAGGACACAAACTCCCCATGAAGGGCCCTGAAAACACAAACTCATGAAGAACCAGCAGGAAACTGAGCCCCATGATCGGCAAGGGGCTGCTGGCAGAGAACAGGTCCTGGGAATGGGCAAGGAAGCCATCCTTGATGACAAAATGTCTGGACAGTAGGTTCTACCTGTGCTTTCTGCCCGTGTGGCCCCCCAGACCCAACCCCCATAGCAACTCCATTTTATCAGCTTCACGTGCAGTGCTTCCCCATAAGATTTCATTTAAGGAAAGGTTTTCTTGCCTAAACAGAGTTTTAAGACCAGTAGTCCAGGACCTGTACACCAGAGCATAGCCATCTGCAGAAACAGAAAGCAACTCTGGCTGACTGAAATAGACAAATACTGCAATAAAAGGATATTGTAGACCTGGGGTGGGCAATCAGAGTTAGGAGGTAAATGCCCCCCAAAACTCTTCCACCAGGCCCAGCTCGCCCTACTGCTGCCTGTGCTGCCAACAGCACTAGCCCTGGTCACGCCTCACTACCAGCCACACAGCATCTGCCATCCCAAAGGCTTGATTCTGTGTAGACCCTCCCCACAGCCAGGCTGAGTTCTTCACAGTCCCTGTACTTTGGGTGCCAATGGCCCTCAACCAGAGATGAACACAGACACAACCAACCTGCAGAGCCCAGGTTCAACCTGCAAAGGACGCTGGGAAAGTGAACTTTGCACTGATGGCTTCCCCAGTGGGGAGCCGACTGCTGCCCACCAAATCTCATAAGGAAATTTTCCAAGCACAGAAAGGGACCTAAAAGAATAACAGTGGGACAGAATGACACTGAGTCTCCAAGAAAGTGAAATGCATTGGCAATAGTGGAAAAAGGAGCCCAAGTGTTGTTAGTTTCCAAGTGAGACAGGCACTTTAGAAGAAATCTCCTATATTTATACCCCTTTAAAGTGTCATATCATTTGGTTTCTGCTAAAACTTTTTGGAAAACTGAACATGGTGAGAAGCATTCCTGTTTACCATTTTAACCTTTGGAACACGAGTTCCATAATCTTGAGCTGAGCATACCTAGAAAGGTGTCCGCCATCATTCCTTCTTGAACAATGAACTTAAACTGAGCATGCCTGGGAATGTGCTCACCCCTAACGTGCTTTCCTATGTGAATATGTATAGGGTTCCCATACAAAATCCCCATGCTTGCCATATTTGTGGAGAACACTGCTTTAGAAATAATTCCAGTGCTCTCCCTACCTGAGGCAGGTAATAATTCCTCCACTCTTTTATCTCTTGGTTGTTTTTTGGCTTTGCACTCACCGAAGTGTAAAACCATCGCATTCTGTTACAGTATTATGTATATTTTTATATGTTTTGAACCTTTCACACAGAAACTATAACACTGAAATGAACTTCACCTGTTGGCCTTGAACTATACAAAGGACCAAGGTCAAGGTACCTAGTTCTAACTTGAGCAGCCACCAGGCCATCTGGAAACTTGGTCAAAATAAAAGATACTTCTAATTTTCATTTGGGTTGCTTTCAGATAAAATCAGATACCAAGTGCTACTGGGCTGGGCTAACGTGACAGAGAGCTTACAAATAATTAATCAGAAGGCAGTGCACAGCCAATGGCATACAAGTCTTCCCAACTATACTTACTCACTGAGAAAGTGGAAGAAGCAAAGATGAACGCTAAAGATAAAGATCTATTTTAAAAGATGTATATATTTATAACTCACACATACCCAGACACTGTGGGTGGAGACATGTCCAACATATGTCTGCGGTCAGACATACAAATCTATGAATATATGAGAAGAAAAATGAGGTTTATAAAAACAAGACTCAATCAATGAGGTTTGAACTAGGAAAGGTAAGTCCAAGAGGACAGATCTCAAATTCAACTTGTAACTAAATCGAACTCACTGCCAGAGTTGTTTCATGCAAATACAATTAATTTTACATTTAAACATTTAGAATTTAGAGTCACTTTTTTTTTGGTTGGTTGATTTTAAGCTGGTAAGATATGGTTTGGCTTTTATACTGGGTCCACTCACCATGAGTATATCTACTCACACAAGAATATCCCTGGACAATTGGAGGTTCAAAGGATAGCCAAAAAACTGATTTATGCCTTAAAAATATGAAGCATGGGGAAAGGTAAAACGTACTAAAATTAATCAGAGTGAGGATAAGAGATGGAGGTTAAATTGAGTTCTCCAGATATATGAGAAAACCTCCAAGAAGTTCTGATTGATTGGTCTTTATTTCTAACTTGTTGTTGTTGTTAGGTGCATTCCAGTCGGTGTCCAACTCACAACAACCCTATATACAATAGGAGAAACACTATTGTTAATGCTTCTCTGCTATTCATAGGGTTTTCAAAGGCTGATTTTTTGGGGGGGAGTAGGTTGCTGGGTCCTTCTCCCAAGCCTACAGTAGCTGGTATTCCTAGGTGGTCCCCCATCAAGTACTAACCAGGCCCAACCCTGCTTAGCTTCTAAGATCTGACAGGATCAGACACCACCGTGATACAGCTGCGGATTGTTTTTGTAGTCAATTGCCAGGTCCTTCTCCCTAGCCTGCAGCATTTAGTATTCCCAGGTAGTCTTCCATCCAAGGACTAATGAGGCCTACCCTGCTTAGCTTCCGAGATCAGGCAGGATAGGACACTACAGTGCTATGGCTGCGGACTTTACTTCTAACTAGGAGAGAGAAACTGGTCTCAGTTACAAATAAAGTGGTATGGTTTGAATGTGTCCCTCAAAGTTCATGTGTTGGAAATGTCATCCCCAGTGAAATGGCATTGGGAGGTGGGGCCTAGTAAGAGGTGACGAGGTCATGAAGGCTTTGCCCTCATGACCGGATTAATGTCATTACTGTGGGAGTGGAGTATTGATTGAGGAGTGGATTTGTTATAAAAACAAGTTTGGCTCTCTCTACTCTCTCACTTTCATTCCCTCCTGCCTTTCCACTTCCCACCATGTCACAAAGGCCTTGCCAGATGCTGCTGCCATGTTCTTGGACTTTCAGCCTCCAGAACCAGGAGCCAAATTTCTATTCATTACAAATCACCGTGTCTCAGGTGTTGTTATAGCATCAGAACACAAACTAAGACATAAAGGGTGTACAGTAAGGCAGGTGGGGGGGGGGGGAATCACTGTGGTAATAAGGAGGATTAAACCCTGAGGTGTCTCTCCCTTCGGGGGGATGGACCGGTAAATGGGGTAGACACACACAGTGAGCTGACTGCTTCTAAGCAGACATTACGAGTCATAGCCAGCTGGGAATCTTCAGAACATAACATTTTTGTTGATTAAAAACACCACATTTCAGCTGGGTGTGGTGGTGCACTCCTGTAATCCCAGCACTTGGGAGGGAGAGCAAGAGGATCACAAGTTTCAGGCCAGCCTGGGCTACAGAGTGAGACCCTTCCTCAAAAAAACCAACCAAACAAACCAAAAACCACCAAGTCTTTCAACAATATGTCTAAGGACATATGCTTAACTCTTTACACTGGAAATCCAAAGGAGGGAGATAAAGAAAAGACACTTAAAAAATAAAACCAAAGGAAAGTAGAGCCCTGCCCTGGCTGGTGACAGGGTCCCAGGAAGGCAAGGGTAGAAGGACTCAGCTCTCCACAGCTGGGGTATAGGAGAACCTGGAAATAAACCCAATGCATATAATTTCGGGTTTGGGGTTTAGCTCAGTGGAGAGAGTGATGCTCTGCACTAAGGCCCTAGGTTTAATCCCCAGCACCACAAAAAAGGGAGGACGTGGCAACCCACTCCTGAAGCAATCCCGAAACAATCAGCCACTGAAAACCCTATGAGGGGTGCTATGAGTCGGACCTGATCCATGGCACCTAACAACAACACGTTTAATTTCATCTCTGTGGTGGCTGTGGCAGTGTCCCACGGAAGGTGCTCCTTCAAGGTGTTCTCCTGGCCCAGGAGATTTGCGGATATTGTGTGAAATTTCCAACGCTCACCTTTTATTGCAAATCCTGGCATACTGTGTATTAGATTCCAGCTTCAGATAAAAAGTACTCAACTTCCATCCAAAACACATAACTCAAATGTGGACACAGGAGGACACAAGTACCTCTCAAGGATGCTGTTAAAAGCCCAGTTCAAACACTGTGTTAGAGCTGAATCATGAAGCATGCTAAATGGAATGCTCTGGGTTCATTTCCAGGTGGAGGTTAGTTGGGCACTTTTTCCTATCACAGATTAACCTATTCTAGGTTATGTTCTGGTATAACGAGTCCATAACCAAGAGGCAAGGAAGAGGAGAAGAGGGAAGGAAAAGGAATCAGCACAATGATTTCTTATATTTTTTCCCAGCTTGGAAACAGGTTTAAAACAGCCCACCTAGATTGTTCTCCAAAGAGAAATAAATGGCCAAAAAACACATGAGGAGATTGGTTACTGGGGATATGGAATTCAAATTCCTCATGAGATACAACCTCACATCCACTGTTGTTGGGGTTAGGTGCCATGGAGTAGGGTCCAATTCATAGTGACCCAATGTACAACAGAATGAAAGAGGCACTATATCTGACAGTGCTTCTCTGCTATCCATAGGGTTTTCAATAACTAATTGTTTTGGGAGGGGGATGCCAGGTTCTTCTCCCATTTTTGTGGTGTTGGGGATTGAATCCAGGGCCTTGGAGCATGCACAGCAAGCCCTCTACCAACGGAGCTAGACCTCAGCCTCTTACACCCACTGTGTGGGTTAGGTGCCGTCGAGTCGAGTCCAACTCATAGCGACCCTCATAGGGTTTTTAATGGTTGACTGTTTCAGGATTGCCTTGGGAGTGGATTGCCATGTCCTTCTCCCATTTTGCGGTGCTGGGAATCGAACTCGGGACCTCAGAGACTGCAGAGCAGCGCTCTACCAACTGAGCTAAATCCCAGCCCCTTACACCCACTAGAATGGCTATTACTCAAAAAGACAGATAATGACAAGTGTGGGTTGAGGATGTGAGAAAACAGGAGCCTCATTTCATATACTGCTGATGGGAATGAAAAATGGTATAGTTGCTCTGGAAAAGCCCAGCAGCTCTTCAAAAGGTTAAACACAGAATTATCACACAACCCAGCCACCCCAGGTATATATTCACTAGAAATGGAAATGTATATCTATTAAAAAAAAAAACTTACACATGAATGTTCATGGCATCATTATTCATAATATCTAAAGAGTAGAAACCCAAACATCTGTCAACTGACAAATGGATAAAGAGAATATGGTACATCTATAGAGTACAATGCTGGGATTTAGCTCAGTGGGTAGAGCGCTGTGCTGCAGTCTCTGAGGCCCCGAGTTCAATTCCCAGCACCACAAAAAAAATAAATAAATAAATAAATAAATAAAAATGGGAGAAGGGCCGGGCAATCCACTCCCAAGGCAATCCCGAAGCACTCAGCCATTGAAAACCCTATGAAGGTCGCTATGAGTCGGATACTGACTCAACGGCACCTAACAACAACAACAATACAGTACAATATGGTAGAACAAAAGGAACACAATACATGCCAGAACATGGATGAAACACAGAAATATGATGCAAAGTGAGAAAGTCTGACACAAAAAGCCATATATTGTATAATTCCACTCTTTTTTCAAGTTACCATGCATCCCCCCCCAAAAAAAAAGCTTTACCCACATGCTACCATTTTGGTGTAAGCACAGCTAGCCCCTAAAAATGCAGATATCATCAACCCATTTTCTCCTTAGACAAGGTAACTATGTGTAGTGTCCTAAAATATCATTCTATGAGTTGGATCCAACTCAATGGCACCTAACAACAACAAAATACCATCATTTAAACTGTTATCATGTATCTCATTAATCGTTAAATATTATGTGGCCAATCTTTGAAAGGGTAAGAATCCCAACAAGGACCACAGATCAGTAGAGCACTGAGTTCAAGTACCTCTACAAAAACAAATTTGATCTTAATCTGTTTGACCTACTCGATGTTTCCATGCTGTCCCTCGTTGTTTTCCACCCATATGTCCCTATTCCTTTTCAAAGGGGCTATCAGGAGGGAAATGCTCAGGGCTTTTTCAGAAAAGTACAATTAGTTACTCAATTATTGATTTTGTAAAAAAAAAAAACCTCATGTAAACTCAGGCAATCATATCGGAGATTAAGTATTGTTACTCAGTTTAAGAAAATAGACTCTTTACTAAGATCATAAGAAATTAAAAAGTAAAGATGTCACATTGAAGACAAAGGTGTGCCTGACTCATGCCATGGTATTTTCAATTGCATCATATGGTTGTGAAAACTGGACATTGAACAGGGAGACAGGAAAAGAACTGATGCTTTTGAATTATGGTGCTAAAGATGAATCTTGAATATACAATGGACTGCCAAAAGAACCAGCAGATCTGTCCAAGAAGAAGTGAAACCAGAGTGCTCCTTGGAAGCAAAGATGGCTAGACTGCATCTTACATATTTTGGACATGTAGTCAGGAGAGAACAATCCTTGGAGAAAGACATCATGTTTGGGAAAGTGGCAGGTCAGTGAAAAACAGGAAAACCCTCCAGCAGATGGATTGACACAGTATCTGCAACAATGGGCTTAACAATAAATAAGATCGTGTGCCTAGCACGAAATAGAGGTGTGTTTTGTTCTGCTGTACATAGGGTTGCCATGAGTCAGATTTGACTGGACAGCACCTAATAGCAATAAGAAATGTAAAGCCATAACCTGGGTAGCTTAAACAACTGAAATTATTGTCTCTCAGTTCTGGGAGGCCAGAAGTGCAAGATCAGCCCCATTGGGGTCTGCAGGTGTGACTCAGTGATAGAGGGTTTGCCTACCACACTAATGGGGCCCTGGGTTTGATCCTCCACCTGGCCCGGGGGAGTTGTAGGAGATGTGATGTGTGACTGAGTGACTTCATGGGAACAGTTTCCTTCTCACAGATTTATTTTAAATCCAACACTTTCAAATCCACAGATAGCAAGTTTTTAAACCTACAAACCATATCCCTCAAGGGAGTAAGAGCTGTGAGCACAGGTGGGTGAATTCTGCAGAGCTAATGGTACTGAAAAAAATGTATCATTGTATTCATATGAATAGCCGTTAATGGCAAGTCTGCTTACAAAGCAGATCAGCAGCTGCTGGAGCTAGAGGGTAAGAAGCAGGTAAGGAGTTTCTTTAGTACTGATGAAAATGTTCTGTAATTAGAAAGTGTTAACAGTTGCCCAACTTTGTGACTATAGTAAAAGCTACTGAATTTTATACTTTATATGGCTTTGGGAATATTTCAATTAAGAGCAACTAAAAAACAATCTGGGGTTTAGCTCAGTTGGTGGAGTGCTATTCTGCATTCTCTGAGACCCTGGGTTCAATCCCCAGCACGACAAAAACAGGAGAAGGACATGGCAATCCACTACCGAAGCAATCCCGAGACAATTAGCCATTGAAAACAACAAAGAAGCACTGACAAAGTGCACGGCATGGCACGGTGTCAGGAAGTGTTTAGTTCTGTTGTACATAAGGTCACCATGAGCCAGACCCAACTCAACAGCACCTAACAACAATGACAAAAACAATCTAGCATTTGCACAGCCTCACTAGATGATAGAATTGGATGATTTCCTTGAAGGCTGAGGACCACTGCAGGGCATTATCTCCAAGGGACAGAGTCCTTTCCTCTAATTAACCTTGTCTCTTCAGACTTTCTAGTTACGCAGCTATCCCCTTTCTTATTAACTTCCTGCTCCCACACCTAGGTTTATGGATCTCCTACCTCTGTATATGGGGCTGGGATTTAGCTCAGTGGGTAGAGCGCTGCGCTGCAGTCTCTGAGGCCCCGAGTTCAATTCCCAGCACCGCAAAAAATGGGAGAAGGGCCTGGCAATCCAAGACAATCCCGAAGCACTCAGCCATTGAAAACCCTATGAGGGTCGCTATGAGTCGGATACCGACTTGAGGGCACCTAACAACAACAACAACCTCTGTATAGGGGCTAGGATTTAGCTCAGTTGGTAGAGCACCGCTCTACAGTCCCTGAGGTCCCAAGTTCGATTCCCAGCACCATAAACATGGATGGGAGAAGGACATGGCAATCCACTCCCTTGGAAATCCCGAAATAATCAGCCATTGAAAACCCTATAAGGGTCGCTATGAGTCAGACATGACTCAATGGTACCTAACAACAACAACAACCTCTGTATATAAAATGTTTAGGCGCGGGGTAATTCTGCCTGCTCCATGCTTGCCAACCACGTGTCTCCCTGCAAGTTGACTTTTAGGCACGTTCCCCTGTGTGTACAGTGCACACACTCTACCCAGCCCAGTGGGGAGGGTGTGAGGATAAAATTAGTTCATGAATATAAAACACTTAGCAATGGCACCTGGAGCAAAGTAAATGCTCAATAAATGTAAGCCAGTGTATATTCTTTCCACTAATTTCAGAGTCACTGTGCCAAAACTTGTGCCTGGCCCCTGCCCTCATGAAACCTTCAGTCTAGGAGGGTGGGTGGCATCCATGAGTAACTGTAGTAGAGAGACCACCAGAGTGGGGGAGGCCATCTCTGCGGCAATAGACTTCTCAACCAAAGTCAGGGAAAGCCCAACTTGAGTTGACTTCATGATGGCCAAGCTGAATGTTCCCTCCCACAGCAACTCTAAAGGATACTAAATTCTAACAGCAGGCAGACTCTAAATCCTTACCTGAAATCAGTACCTAGGGTTTTGCAACCTTGCATGTCAATATCACCTGTAGCCAAGGGCAAGCATGAACTTGGCAGACTAGAAGCTGCTGCCAGGGATGGGGGTGGTGCAGGCGGCTTCGGGTCACTGAGTCCTTTCAGGAGAAAACCCAGGACTGGCAAGTCTGAAGGATGGAAGTACAATGGAAACCAAGCTCTGCTCCTAAGAGCTGGACCAGATCTACAATGGCCACGTAAGAAAGCTGGCTCTTGTCAGAGGAGTGTCACCACAGAAGCTAGAATGTAACTTTCTCTCACCTTTACACTGTGAAATAAATACCTTGAAATCATCTCTCCAGAAAAATTGCAGAGGATCACCTGCACAGACAGCCAGGAAGGAACCCCCTGGGCAATTTCCCCTAAATGGTCTTATGATAGGCCGAGTAGCATCTCCTCAAACTTTGTACGTTGAATCCTAAACCCCAGTACCTTGGAATGTGACTGTATTTGGAGACAGGCTCTTTAAAGAGGTAATTAAGTTAAAATGAGGTGGCGCTAATTCAACATGACTGGTGTCCTCCTAAAAAGAGGAAACCTGGATGCAGACAAGTAGGAAAGATCATGTGAAGGAATAGGGAGGTGACAGTCATCTACAAGCCAGGGAGAGGGGCCTCAGAAAAACACAAACTGCACTTCTGGCCTCCAGAACTGTGAGACAATAAACTTCAGTTACTTAAGCCACCAGGTCTGTGGTGCTTTGTTATGGCAGCCCTAGCAAAGGAATACACATTTTATCTATAGTAATAATCCCTCTTCCTTCTCAGAATTCAAGGGTACTTGGTAGAAGTAGTGGTCATTTTCCCTACCAGCAGAAAAAGCCTCAGGATTGGAAAGGACTACTGTATTTGGAAGAAATGTATACATTTAAGTATACATTCTTTACCAACAAAATCAATCAAAATATCACAGCTGCCTGAATGAACACAAGTACTACACATTTGAAATCAAAGGTTACGAAGATCTTGCAGTCTTATCTTTCACTCATCACCTAGTTTGCTTCTGGGTCCTGATTCGCTTGACTTATGACAAGAAATTCCTAAGTATCATAGGTAAGAGGTCACAAATGGTACCATTTGGGGCCACTGTCTTGAAATCTCAGATATTCTTCAATTAAATTTACCCTAAAGTTTGAAACATAAAAACAACTTTTATTTCTAAGTTGAAACTCTAACAATATCTAACAACTACTTACATTTTTATTATAAATGTGGAAAATATCAAATCTAGCATAATACAAGATTATGAATCATTCCCAAACAGTTCTGTTTCGTGTTTACCTGTGGTCAGCATGCATTCACTGCAACAGAATCTCTTGTACAGTTTCCCATATATTTTACATTTTCAAAAACTCCAACTTTAAAATTCAATTTGGAACATTTTAAAAAGACAGCATGGAACTGAAAGCCAGGAACGGTATTTTAGAAGCCATCTAGTCCAGTCCCCCTCTTTAAGTCCCTCTTAGTTCACAGTTATTCATGGGTTTCATAAGCAGTCCATCTTTGTCACTGAGGAAAATGCTGACTAGTATGGTATTAAGTCAAAATAAAAGCTGATTATTATTTCATCTTTTTATTTCTAAAAGTTGAGAGAAAAATTTTTAGGGAGAATTGAGAACATGTAGCAATGAGCTCCTGACTTTATAACTAGCTACATTTTTTGAGTTAATCTTTTACAGAAAATAATGGTGGGTCAATAACAACCTGCAGTTTACTGTGAGGCATCTGCAATACACCTATACAGCAAATACTGTCTCAAGACAAAATAAATAGCTTGGACACAGATACTAAGGTTCCTTTTCTTTTCTTTTCTTTTTTGTTTTTGTGGTACTGGGAGCTAAATCCAGGGCCTTGCACATACTTTGAGATTGCTCTTCTACTAAGCTGCACCCTCAGCCACTCTCTCCCTCTTCTCTCTCTCTCTCTTTTTTTTTTTTTTTTTTTTGGTGGTACTGAGGGTTGAACCCAAGGGCTCGCACCTGCATGCTTTGCAAGTGCCGTACCACTGAGCTATACCCCCAGCCCATTTTCTTACTTTTTGAGACAGGGTCTCGCTAAATTACACAGACTGCCTCTGGTCTCCACCCTCTGCCTCCCAAGATGCTGGGATTACAGGCAAGTGCCACCATGCCCAGCTCTTTTTATTTTTTCACTTTTAATTTTGAGACAAGGTCTCACTAATTTACACAGGCTGCCCCTGGCCTCAAACTTTTCATCCTCTTGCTTCTACCTCCAGAGTCACTGGAATTACAGGTGTGCACCCAGCAGATACTAGTATTTTAAAACACACATCAGAAGCCACACACAAAAACATTTAATATAAAACACACAGTGGATGCTTTCCTCAGCAACCTCTATGAGACCATCCTCTTCCCTGCCATGCTGAGAGATGTCTATGGCACACTGACAACTCCTGGTTGGATCAGCTGTGCATGGTGGCATCAGATACTTACCCTGAGTCAACTGTCTGTCCCCACACTGCTAATGCCAGTTGTACATATTACTAGGATCTCCTGAAATGTGATGTCAACTGATGCACTAGAAGTGTGAGCAGAAATTGAAGCTATTTCTGAGAAAACAAAGATAAAGCTTCTATAAAAGCAAGTTGTATAAGAAATTGTCAGCAAAATAGGTGTGGGCAAGACAATTGTAAAAGATTGAAAAGTCATAAAAATATAGCTAGGATCCTGCACCCAGTTTGCTTTGCAAATATCCTTGATCTACTCAGAACAAACAAACACACATGCACGATGATGTTGTTATATACCCAAATACTTACAAAAGATCATGACCAAGGGAACTCAAACCAAGGTAAGAGAGTGGCTAGTCTCACCCCAGGCTGGGATGAAGAATAATGTATAAATATACAGAAAAGCGTTATTGAACTTAGAGGTACTTTTTACCATCAAACTTTGGAGTCTGTTTGGACTGTAATCCAGGCTCCCCCATGTGAAAGCTGTGCGGCCCTGGGTAAAGATCTCAGCTTCCCTGAGCCATCCCTTCTGTGCCTGTAAGATGGGGACAATGATTGTACCACAAGTAATATTGCTTAGACCCAGGCCGGCCTACAGCAATCCAGAGTTAATTGTCATTGTTTGTACACTCAGCACAATCACTACTTCCACAGCGACACTGCAAGTCCAACCAGGAGCAGGTGAGGGATGGATGTGAAATGTTTTGCTGTTTAAAATGAGACGTGAATTTAACTGGTGATCATTTTATTTAAAAAACTGACCGGAAAAATGACACCAGGATCTGAAGCTGCAGAGGCCATACACCAAGAAAGGAAAGAAGGAGCGCCAGTCCACTGGCATTAAGTCCACCAGCGAAAGCCGACGGTCAGCACTTTGAGGCTAACCATGGTTTTATTATATTTTTTCCATTCAAGAAAATAGAGAATGTGCTGGGCACGGTAGTGCTCGCCTGTAATCCCAGCCACTCAGGAGGCAGAGGCAAGAGGATCTCAAGTTCGAGACCAGAGGCAGTCTGCGTAATTTAGCGAGACCCTATTTCAAAAAAAGTAAAAAAAATGGGCTAGGGGTGCAGCTCATGGTACAGCACTTGCAAAGCATGCAAGCACGAGGCCCTGGGTTCAACCCCCAGTACTAAAAAAGAAAAAAAAAAGAGAATGAAATCATGTTGTTTGCAGGAAAATGGATGGAACTATAGATCATCATGTTAAGCAAAACAAGCCAGATTCAGACAAATATCCATGTATTCTATCATATGTGGAATCTAGACTTTAAAAAGACATGAAGGCAGAAGAGGGTCTGGAAAGAGGAGGTGACCAGTGGGAGTAGGGAGGATAAGAGAGGGTAATGGGGGAATATGAACAAAGTATGTTATACGTATATATGAAAATGCCATGATATTATGCATTAAAGAATTAATATATGCAAATAAACAACCATAATGGTATCCATTATTTTATAGAATTATGCAAATAAACCCACAGACTCCTGTTGTTGTTGTTGTTAGGTGCCATCGAGTCGGTATCCGACTCATAGCGACCTTCATAGGGTTTTCAATGGCTATTTCAGGGTTGCCTTGGGAGTGGATTGCCTGCCAGGCCCTTCTCCCATTTCGGCAGTGTTGGGAATCGAACTCAGGATCTCAGAGACTACAGCGCAGCGCTCTACCAACTGAGCTAAATCCCAGCCCCCACGGACTCCTAAACAGACTCCTAAACAACTGTAAACCAGACTGAATTTGCTTAATGGAGAATACATTCTGGAGAGGTTTTCTTTAAACAAGGTATTGAATCAATACTTTATAAAACAATAATCCACCAGAGACCCCCCCACACACTTTAAAAGATGCCACACTTTTTAGCCGGAGAAGGACAAATTTGACCTTCCGTTTTGGGGGTGAGCACACAAGGCTGCAGATCCCTAGAACAGCCAAATACACGAGACTTTAAATGTGGTAATGGGAACAGTGCTCCCTTGGTGGAGCGCTCCATTTCATGAGTTCACAGCAGTCCCTAGATAAAACAATTGAAGGCCCAGCTTAACAGCTTAATCAGGTAATGGCTGAACCAAAATAGAATTCTCAGGAAACAAGGGCCAGTTGGAAACAAATCAACATTTGTTGAAGAACTGTAGCCAGTACAGAAAACCCAGGGTTTCTTTATATGGGTGTTTGGGGGAAGGATTCCAGACTTCTTTCAATAATGATGTGCTTACTCTGAGGACACCTTCACCAGGGTTCCTGGCCACTGGAATCCAGGATTGTCAGCTGTCAATCACAGCATGAGCATAAGCATTATGCTCCCAAGCCACACCTGTATGCAGTCATAAGGAACAGGCTCAGGGATTCCTAAATATTTGTTGAGGACCAGCCAGCTGTCAGGGAGAGCCCAGCAGCTCTGTGGCATGTCCAGGATGTCCTGCTGTGAGGAGTAGAGGGTGTGGGAGTCCCACCTGGCCGTGCTTTACAAAACACAGACGAGGGTGCTGATGACCAGAGCCCCGAATCTGAGGGAAATCCATCTTTTATTTGCTATTGTCGGAGAGTGTTAGGGGATTCTTGGATAAAAGCCTCTGCTTCCTAAGTGAGGTGTCTGAGTACTGATTTTAGAGCCTGTTGTGTTTCTGTGTAAGTGGAGGGCCCAGCTTAGACCTCCCACTCCTCAGCTGAATGGGAGTGAAGTGGGGAGGGGTGGCTGGCTTTCAGCCCCAAGGGTTACCAAAGTCTCGCCTCTCGGACCCCAGTCTTGTCCTCCTTGAGGCTGTTCCCACATAAATGTATGGCCATGTGGACTGGCCCCCTTTGCAAGATTCACTTCCTCCCCCATACCGCACATCACCCTGGAAAGTACCTGATCTCAAGTCTCCACCCCATGCCAGGAGCTCCCTGATCACAGGGTGGGGCCTCTGACCTCATCAGGTAGGGAGCCAAAGTGGGCGCTCAACCACCAAGGAGCAAACTGATGCAAATGTCTTCTGATACATGCCGCTACTTTGAGTGCCCATGCACACCTTTGTTCTGCATGTCATTGATGCTAAAAAGCACAGTGGCCTTGTCAGAGGCCCTGTATGTGCAGAAGATGGACCATGGCCTCTTATTCTACCTGCTATGGACACCCCTCACTTTGTCTGTGGTGCTGCAGTCATAGAGGAGTGGGGGAGGTCAACAAGCCATGTCATGGTGACAGAGTGCAGAGGCACTTGAGCCAGCCCAGGGATTTCTTAAACATCCCTGATCCTGTCTTCTAGGAATCTCAGAGCATTTCAAACAAGCTGCCTCACGCTATCCTAAACACAAGCAAGTCTTTCCATCTGTCACCTCTAAGGTCCTTCATCTCCACCCACTTCCTCATCTCTCCAGTCACTACTGCTGAATCCTGGAACAGCCTCCACCCTCAGCTCCTGGGACCTGCTCTATGCTGTGCCCCGGCAGCCAGAACCACTTGGCAAGAATTAACTTCCTTGGCCTCTGTGGCCACCTTCTGCTGTTCAAACAAGAGTCTCAGAGGCCGCACCTGACCTGGCTCTGCCTCCCTCTGCAACTGGCCACCTGCTGCTCACTCAGAGAGCTCTGGCCTTCTGTTTGGAACTCACACTTTCTGGCCTCTGCGCTTGCTGGTTCTTCTATGGAGCACTTCATCCGCCACCCCTTCTCCCTGCCTGTCTCCTTCCCATCCCCTGGTATTCCACTGAGGCTGTCCCTGACACCCCCCCTACCACCACCTAGCCAAGCTCCCCTTCACCTCGCCTCCAGCCCTCTCAGCAACCACGTCCACCTGTCATTACGCCTGCGCGCTGACCCAGTTGCTGCCTCACCTTGAGGGAAAGCACCACAAGGGCAGGGGTTTGTTTTGTTCTGTTTTATCACCAAAGTCTGACACAGAACCTGTTACTTAGAGAAAGCTTCAAAACAAAGTGGTTGAATGAATGAAGGGGTGAATGAATGAAGAACAAAGGAAGGTCTATCCCCTGAGAGAATGGACACTCTCAACCTGCCACAACCTGGAAATCAGACCCGCAAGGGGCCTGATTTTCTTGAAAAACAAAAATAACTCCAGTCCCATCAATGAAGTAAGCCCCGAGTGCACCACGCTGGGCCCTGCCTTCACTCATGAATTCACAGCGGTCTCATTGCTGACCACCTTTTTCTCTGGAAATGACCCAGAACTCCTTGGCTCACAACATCGGAACTCTGCCTTGGAGCTGGGCCCAAGGTCGCAGATTCATAGTCGAGGGCCAGATGGAGGCGCCCTGACGCCCTCTGGATTTGCTCTACATCTGGCTACAACCCAGGCCTTTGGAAGAACAAAAACAGGAAGGGAGCAGGGCCCTCCCAAGGCTTCAGGCTGTCCCAGGGGGTCTAGGTGAAGCCCTTCCTTCCCCAAGACCCTGATACCTGGCCGGCCTAAGACTCAATACAGGGAGGAAGCAGTGGGAGGGGCTGTGTGCAAGCCAGGGTCATGGGTAGGACATGAAGGACAGGGTTGGGGAAAAGAGGAGCTCAGCTTTGAAATAAGACAAATGCCTGGCTTCACATCCTGACTCCAAAATCTACATTTCTTAAGGCCACGTGATGCTATTTAATCTCTCCAAGCCTCAGTTTCCACAGCTGTCAAAACAGATTTCATGATCTCTACTTCAAGAGGATTTCTGGGTATTCTGCTCCCAGATGTTGTATCTGGTTGCATCCACCCACCCTGCACCTCCCCCCAGGATCGGCCTGTTATTCATATGGGAAAAATACAACCAGCTATCAATTATGTTCTGTGACTTAGCCCATAAAAATCTGGGTTTACCGGCCTGTTTTGACACTGAGCCATATAAACCGATCCATATTTACCTAAATCTGTCAGGTAGGTGGGCCATGTTGATCCCTGAATTGGCTTGTGCATGTAAACAGCAGGCATTTGATACATATTCTTCAGTGAATCAAATGTCAAGATGAGTTGTTTCCATATTGATCCCACTAATCACATCTGATAACTAGAACCTGTTTTTTCCCAGTCAGTGCACGTTGCCAGGCACTAATCCACCTGTGCTCTGCTAGTGCAGACTCGGCAAGAAATCAGATTTAAACCATTAAAAGGCTGATGACTTTGACACTGGAGTTTCCTTTTGATGTAAGCCACAGAGGAAAATGAGCAACTTGGATGTGAAATCTCCTTATTTCTTTTGGAGATTATCTGCCAGCTCCCTGGGGGTTATACTTTCAATACCAAAGGGACCTTCCTAAATGGAATGACTATTCAAAAAAAAAAAAAAAACTTAATCTCCTTTTCATACACGGACTGTCACTTCATTTTGCAAGGATATTTAGCAGAAGCATTTATCGTTCAGTCTTGCTCCATAAATACGAATAAGGAAGAACATTGCCTAAGACTGAGGTTTAGCAAAAGATTCTGATGAAACCCGTCAGTTCTGTGCCACCAGTGTGGTTGTCCCTGAACATTCCTGGTGGCACTATAATTATCTAGCTCTGTGCTGTTCCACCTCAGGCTTCACATGCAAAACAGTTTCTTGTAGCTCGTATATGCCCATCCACCAGAGCAACAGCATCTCAGGGCAAGAAAGGATTCCAACTTCTACCCCGTAGAGGCACCCTCTTGTTTGTTGTTGTTAGGTAAACCTACAGAAATGCACCTACTCACTCAAACTCGCAGAAAGAAAAGCTAGGAGCCAGCTATTCCCTTTGCAAAACTGCCCAAGGGTTGCTTTCAAATGCCTTTACAATGGATTTAATTTCTGTAACTGGCATCCAATTTGGCAAGTGCCCTTGATTCAGCAGAACGTGGAACCTAACCAAAGGGCAGGATAGAGGTGCTGTGCTCACCAGACACAGCAGACTTGGAAAGAGCATAGGTTAAAGTCAGAAGATCCAAGACCTCAGCCCAACTGAGTGGCTAACGAGCTGTGTTTGAGAAACAAGTCATTGAACTTCTTTGGTTTTCGTTTCCTCACCCAGAGATGGGAATCATACATAAACAGTATGTATTACCTACTAAAAGAGAATTTGTGGGGAAATCAAATGAATGTGAAAGCTGTTGGAAAATACACAGGCACATTCAGGAGTCACTGGACTCCTCTACTATTCTATACATGAATGAAAACAAGAGCTATTTGGAAAACCACCTGGATTCATCAGAAATGTGCTCATACTAAATGTGCTTCCTCTTCCTAATGAAGGCAGCAACTGGACTGTAGGAGACTTCTGTCAATCAGGACGAACACGCAGTTCTTGGAGAATGGCAGCTGCTGTCTGTCACTGAAGCCACAAGAATCACTGTGTGACAGCTTTGGGGGCCCTAGGACAGTCACAGAGGCAAACACATCCACCCTCGCTGTGCGGGGGATCAGGCCCTAAGCCTATTACTTCGTGTTTACCTGACATGAACAGTATGCTAGAATACCGACTGCACTGCAGCCAGAAAACAAACCACAAACCCACAGGATGACCCACATGGCCAGCCTGAGACCCCGATGAAGGTGGAGGTCACCTTCCCATCGCATACAGTTGCTCCTTCCACACCGTGTTGGCTTTGGGTGAACTTTTCCTGCACTCCTGGCTGAAGACAGCAGTTACATGTCTTCAACAAACCATCATCCCTCTAGGAAATCCTAAGGAGAAACAGGACGAACTCTAACACCTCCTACGAGCCTCTGGCAGCCCCTTCTCTGTGCTGCAGAGGGAGGCCAGCTGCTTGAGCCTGGGAGAAGCAGGGAGCACAGGCGTGCGCCACAGTGACTGGCTCTCACCCTCCACCTTCATGTGTCCTAGAAGCTGGCCAGACAGAACATTATGGGATCAAATAACTATAGGGATGATCAGAACAACAAAGGGGAGAAAAGCATCTGGAAAGCTCTGTGCAGAATCACTGACCCAGCCAGAAAAGCCAGCATGCAGGAAGGAGGTTTAAAGAGAAGCCCAGAGGAATAGAGATTGCCCAACACCTACAACAACGGCTCTCAAACTCAAATGTGCACTAGAAGCACCTGATTGTTGTTGTTGTTGTTGTCAGGTGCCGTCGAGTCGGTATCCGACTCATAGCGACCCTCTGTACAACAGGGGAAACACTATTGTCAGTGCTTCTCTGCTGTTCATAGGGTTTTCAATGGCAGATTGATTTTTGGGAGGGGGTTGCCAGGTCCTTCTCCCAAGCCTACAGCTTCTGGTTTTCCCAGGCAGTCTCCCATCCAGGTACTAACCAGGCCCGACCCTTCCGAGATCTGCCAGGATCGGATGCCACAGGGCTATGGCTGCAGGCCAGAAGCACCTGAAGCGGGTGTTAAATCCTGAAACCCAGGGTTTCTTAGGCAGTAGCTGATGGGGCTGGTCCAGGGCCACACTTGAAAGAACACTGATGAAATACACTGGCAAGGGCTTCCCAGGCTGTCAGTCCCCTGGGGCAACTTTAGCTCCTGATTCACCCCTTTTCCCCCTAAACTGGACCTTAAAAAAACTCCTAATAGGAATGAAGTAGCTGTGCCTCTTGATGCCTCCCCTCCCCTTTTCCCATTCACCTACCCATGCTATTACGGATGAGAACCGGTATCAAGCCAATCCTAGTGAGTATCTCCCAAGCTGAGTCCAGCCCTCCCCGTGCATAAGACAATGTTGCAGGAGTAGGTTAGGCTGTCACACAGACAACATGGCAGTTGGGAAGAGCACACCCTGGTCCAGCTTTCTGACCCAGTGTGTGGTCACCCTCAGTGATGACAGCACACCACTGGGACAGTGCCAGGGAAATGTGACCTGCTTTTCTCCTCACTAATTTGTCCTGATGATCGGCCACAATGCACTGGGATTTCCCGCTGACAGCTTACTGCATGTCACCAAACTCCTACCCTGCCGATCTCACCAACCACTCAGTACAAAGGAAGGCAGTAAGTAGCCACCAGCACCGGCCCTTTGGTGGGTGGCAGACCAAATCCCTCAAGCCCAGAATCAGAGGATTTCTGACTTAGAAGAGATCACCACAAATATTTCTTTTCTTCCCAAAGCTGATGACCTTATACCGCACACTATTTTACTAAGAGCAGAAGTTCCTGCCACAATATATTGTTTTGTTTTCTGGGGAGTTAACAGATGTTCCTACAGAGAGCAGTGCTGCGAATGAGGTAAACATCTTCTGATAACAACCAATCCTACAAGTTTCTTCTTTGGTTCAGGCAGGGAATTCTGGCCAGTATTCACACACACACACTGGCTCGGCCTTTTCTGGCTATGGGGAAGGAGGGGTAGCCCACTGAAAACCAATTTCGGGTTCAAAAACAAAATGAGTGACATGTGATTCATGCACAGCATTCTGGTAAATATAAACAGTACATGTGTTTGCAAATATCTGGTCTTTTGAGTGATTTTGTGCATACAAATAGATGTATTTAATGGAACAAATATGGTTTTCCTTCCTGTTACTAAAAAAAAAAAAAATTTTTCAATTCTTTCTTATTTGCAAAACTGTTCCTATCCCTGAGCTGAGTGTCTGAGTTGGTGTGAACCCTATGAAGGCTTGAGTCAAACGACCTTCTCCAAAGCAGTACTATGCATAGGGCCTCCATTAACCCCCAAATTAGGGGTCCATCTCAATTATAACACACTCAAAACATGACCATGAGCCCAGAAGGCTTTTAGAATATAAAGAGAGCCCAGTGTCAGGTGACAATATTGGCCAAAGCCCCAGGAACATGGATCAAACCCTCTTGCCCCCTCCCTGTCTCCAATTGTCCACTCATTTGCATCCACAGATGAGGCCATGGCAGAGCCCCCTCCCCCCCCCCCAGCACCCTCAGCAGCTCCCATCCTCACCTGTTCTCCAGGAGCGTCATGCACACCACCTCTCGCACCCCGGGGTTGTTGGCCTTCTCCACAGAGCAGCCCTGTAGGTTCCAAGTGGCCAGCCTCAGCACAGGCCGCCCATCCCTGGTGCCTCCAAATGCCTCCACCGAGGGCCGAGTGGAGATAATCTGCGTGGGCCCCCCGGGGGGCAGGTCCAAGTCCTCACTCTGCAGGCTGAGTGAGGTGGGACTAGGGTGAGGCTTGGCCGTGAATGTCAGACCCCCATTGGTGTGGGTGGAAGGGGGCCTGGACCTCTCCGCAAACACCTGGTGCCGTATTCTGTCCAAGAAGGCGGCATTGATACCATCCATCCTCACCAGGTCCTCAACGCTGCGAAAGGGGCCATGCTCCCGGCGGTAGTCCACGATGCTGTGGGCCATCTTCTCCGTGAGCCCTCGGACGCTCATGAGCTGAGCCGGGGTGGCCGTGTTGATGTTAACTCGTGGTGTGAGGGGCACAGCGGTGGCCAGGTGGTGAGGCTGCTGTTCGGCCAGCAGGTCCCTCCTCAGGGAGCTGGGTGAGTGCTGTGCGGAGCTGCCCTTGCTGCTCACGCAGATCTCAAACTTGACCTGCTCCAGTTTGGTGGCACCCACGCCGCTGACCAATGCCAGGTCCTCCACCTTCTTGAAGCCACCGATGTATTCCCGGTACTCCACGATGCTTCGGGCCACAGCACGGGTCACCCCAGGCAGGGTCATCAGCTCCTCCTCGGTGGCAGTGTTGATGTTGAGCCGCTCCTGATTCACCAGGATGTTGCTGAAGTTACAGGCTGCGCTGAACTTGCGGTTATGGGACAGATCCGAGGGGTCCCTGGGGATGGAGCGATGGCAGCCCAGGGTGCTCCCCATGGCCAGCAAAGATCAGGGGCCCAGAGAGGACTCACCACGGCAGACCTCTGGCTAGAGAAGAAGCCTAGCAGACTTTACAAACACAGAAGAATGGAAGGCGCAGGACTTAAGGGCTGAAGAAGTTGTTGCAGACAAACACCAAATCCTCCATGCCTAGGTTGTCCAAAATTACCTTCACGTGGCCACCTAGAAATTATCACACAAATTGACTGAATTAGTTATCTGCTGCCATTAGCACGCTCCACCTAGTGCTGGAGTTCATAACCAGGAGTTCAGGCTAGTGGGGGCAGACACGGGGAGAACGGCCCGAGTGGATTTTCCTAGGGCGACGTCTGGTGTATTTACCAGGCTGCAAGCCCCTTCTGTTGGGAAGAGACCTGTCCCCATCAGCCTCTCGCCTCCTTTCTACTCTAGCAGCGCTGGGGCCACTTCACTTGATCACCCCGACTCTGGCTCGGGCAGACCCCCTATTGGCACCTGATACTGAAACTTAGGAACTCCGTCCCTGCTGGTGCAGACACGGAGAATGGGCTCACGGACCCGCACCTGACCATCCTCCGTTCCCGCGCCCTGCCTCGGCCGTTCTGCTGGGGCTCAGTCCCTCCTCCACCTGCAGCTCCGAATCCCGAGCCCGGCCAGACAGCGCGGCCCCTCCTGCAGCCCCGGCGCCCGCACCGGCAGCGGCCTGGCCCGGCCCGCCTCCCGCTGTCGCCTGGGTCCGCGCGCCGCGGCTCTTTCCGGGGAAGAAACTCGGCGCTACTCCCCTAGACCGGGCAGGAACTGCAGGGCTGCTCGCGGGCTGCAGTGGCGGCGGCGAAATCCGGCCACTAAGGCTGCACCACAACTCGCGGCGTCGCGGCCGCTGCGCGTATCCAAGCCAAAGGTCCCGCGCCCGAGTTGGGTGCGGGATCCGCAAGGCGGCGTCCGGACTCCAACACCTGCGCGCCACGGCCGCCGCTCGCCGAGTGTCAAAGCCAAAGTCCCCGCTGCGCCGCCCGCGCCTCCGCGCGCACCGCCACGCCCCCTCCCGCGCGGCGACTCCTCCCCCGGGCTCCCGCGGGCACGTGGAGGCGGGGCGCGGGCTCCAGGGGGCGGGAGCGGAACCTCAAAGTGCGGAGGCGGGCCCTGTGGTGCCGGACGCGGGCCAGCGGCACACGGGGGCGGAGCCACTGGACGAGTGGGTGGAGAGCGAGCCTGAGAGCGCAGGGGCCGGGCCGTGGCGAGGAGGGCGGGCCCCGGGGACGCGGGATGGGGCTTAGGGCCCGGGGGCGGGGCTGATGCTGCGGCAGCGCAGGCAGCTGAGGTGAGGCTGCTGTATCTAGTCCGCCGCTCCCAAGCCAAGTTCTTGCAGGGAAGGAACCAAGGGTTCCTTGGGCCAGGTAGAAGTTCTTCAGTATCACCCGAGGCGAGACGTGACTGGCTGAGTTTTGTCTGTCTTTGGGGGCAAGTGGGCGAAGGCCGGGTGCTCCCTGTGAGGGAGGCATCCCCGCAAGTCTGGAGCCTCACTAAGTTCTACAGGACATTCAGACATTCCCTCATTTTAGGTCTCCTTGCACTAGCATATTACCTTTGCTCTGCTCGAAGAGACGTCCTCGATCCAGTAATGTTGGAGAATCATTATGGTCGTAGAAGGCTGGCGCCCCCCTCGTTTGTGTTCACATAGGTCGGCATAGGCTGCTTCTTTGCATGTCATAAGGGTCTGTTTCTGTAAGTATTAAATCTAATACTTAAAAAGGACGGAAATGGTACTGAAAAATGCAGGCTGCTTTCTGAAACTCAGGACAGTTTTTGGATCACATTGCGAAACAATAGTTAACAATTAAAGAACCTGCTGCATTAGAGCAGATACCTGGAGCATAGATATTCAAAATTAAACAAACGATGCGGTAATACCGGTGATACCGTTGAACACTTTGACCCAGGACTGTTAACGTCTTCTAAGAGGGAATAGATCTTATCCACACCATGAGTCCAATGCTCCTGCTTAGAATTCCAGGGGCCTGTCAGCAAAAACAGTAACTCTCCAGGAAGGCAAAAGGTACTGCGATCATGAAATGAACGGCAACCCAGGCAAAATGCTACTGCCTTTCTGAGGCACGTTCCCCTGCTGGGGATTTTAGTAAGGATCTTCATAATCGCAACTGACAGAAACCTAAAGTCAGACTGGTTTCCACGCAAAGGAGAGGACTTCCTCCTTCCCTGGGGAAAATTTAAGGCCATTTGGTGTACCCAAGTGCAACTGCATCCAGCTCCAAGGATGTCAGGCATGTTCTGATTCCCTCCACCTCTGGTACCACCATCCTTTCTGCTGGCATCATTTTCAGGCAAGCTGTTCTCATCTGATGACAGAAATACCCACTCCTGACCCTGCCCCCAGTCCCTCCCACCCAAGCACTAGGCTGTATCACTCCACTGCCTGATGTCCTGCTGTGGTCAGGAAAAACATAAATGTTTAAGAAGACCAGACAAACTCTGTAGGAGAATATGATCTTCGTTGAGCAAAGTGTGTTTGTTGAACAGAATGCCTTGATAGACCGTGTGCTATGGAAGAACAGCCTGGAGCAGGGCTACTTGAGCTAGAAGCAGGAATTCTATATACTTTATTATCCAAATTAGGACATTTGGTAAATAAGACAAGGGTGCTATTAATAGTTTCACTGGAACAACGCAAATAATCTGCTTTTACTCTTCATAAACCTAAGCATATGCTCCTCACTTGTTAGAAATAAAGCCCACAAAGAAAAGGAAAAGAAAGCAAAGAGAGAGAGAATAAAAAAGAAAAAAAAAGCAAGAGTTAGCAATACAGCACTGCATCACACACACACACACACACACACACACACACACACACACACGGACACACCCCGAGATGGCTAACTTTAAATGGCTGACCATATTAAATGTTGGTGAGGATACAGAACAAAGAGAACTTTCATCTTTTGCAGTTGGGAGTGTAAGCTGGTACAAGCACTTTCCAAATTAGTTTGACAGTTTCTTAAGAAGTTAGATGTACACCTACCACCAAGTCCACCTTTCTACTTATAGGTATTTACCAAAGAGAATGGGAAACGTGAAACTCCAAGTCTTGTACACAGATGTTTTTAGGAGCTTTATTTGTTATAGTCACAAGTCAAAAACCTGAAGTCCATCAATTGATGCTGTGGCTTGTATATGGTCCGAGTTTGTCCCCCCAAGGGTCTGATTGCTGTAGCTTAGACCTCTGTGTGATGATGCTGGGAGGTGGTGAACCTTTAAGAGGTGGGCCTTAGTGGGAGGCCACTGGGGCACTGTCTTTGGAAGGAATTAAGGTATTTTTTGTAGAAACTTGAGTTAATTATCCCAAGAGTTGTTATAAACCGAACAAGCTTGGCTCTTCCTCTTGCTCTGACTCCCAGTCTCAAGCTAGGATTTCTCCCTCTCCTTGTCTCTAGACCTGTAAGCTAAATTAACCTTTTCTCTGTACTCAGGTATTTCATTATAATAAAAGAAAACAGACTGATACAATAAATAAATGAATAAACAAATTGTGGTATAAACATACAAGGTAATATTACTCAGAAATGAAGATAAACAAACTACTAATACAAACAATAGCATTGAAGGATCTCAAAATCACTACACTGCGTGAGAGAAGCCATTTTAAAGGAGAGAACATACTGCATGATCCATATATTATTGTTGTTGTTGTTGTTAGGTGCTGTCAAGTTAGACATAGTGGCCCTATATACAATAGAATGAAACACAGTCTAACACTGTGACATGCTCAGCACTATTGTCAGTGCTTCTTTGCTATTCATAGGGTTTTCAATGGCACATTGTTTCAGGAGTGGGTTGCCAGGTCCTTCTCCCTAGCCTGCAGCACCTGGTATTCCCAAGTGGTCTCGCATCTGAGGACTAACCAGGCTGACCCTGCTTAGCTTCTGTGATCACGTGGGCTTGTTTGCCAGGGTACTAGGGCTGCAGCCAATCTATATATACACATTAGAAAATACAAACTGGTGTCTATATATATATAGAGAGAGCATCAGTTGTTGCCTGGGTGGGCAACCCACTGGATGGGATGGGTGGAGGAATGGATTAAAAAGGGCACAAAGAAACTTTTGGGGAGTGATGGAATGTTGTTTGACAGGTGGGGCTGCATGGCTATGCAATTGTCAAAACTGATCGAACAATACATTTTAAATACGTGCAGTTTGGTGTACTTCAGTTGTACCTCAATCAACTTGGAAAAAATCTTCAAAAATAAAAATAATTTTAAAAGGATTGCCTTTCCATTTAAAAAAAAAGGCACAAGATTTTTTTTTGGGGGGAGGGGTATGGAGATCGGTGATCCAGAGTGGATAGAAAGAAGTTGAAGAGGGTGAAGGGGACAAAGGGGTACAAGAATTGAAGTTAACAGCTAACAGAAGAGCAGTGAACATTCCCAAGTATGAGTTGAGGGCACAAGGAAAAGGGTTCCAGAGGACTTGAAGATTGATGACTTCTGATAGTATAATTGATCTACCGTGCTACTCTCTATATAATCCTCTCACCCCCAATCCCTTGCCCAGATAGTAAGTCAGATAATGCAGTGTGCTTGAATGAGTGCTCTTTAGGGAAATTAGGCCAAGGAGCTGAATTTCTCTGGTAGGATTATGGTTGTGAGAAGCTAAAACACAAAAGAGAGCCAAAAAATACAGGAAGTGGGAAACCAGAGTCTGACACAACATAACAAAATATTTAACATTCGAGAATCCCCATTGAAGTTGGCCAGGGGTTTGATTGTGCAAGGATTGGGAGTTTAAGCCAATTTTATTACGGTCCCCAAGGGTGTTAGGGCCCCAGCTGACCCTTGAGTTACATGAGGATGTCAAAGGGCAGGGGTTACGACACTCTAGGCAAATGCCACATGTAGCGGCCTCTGCCCCTTACAACATGGTTCTTGATTGTGGCCTGGTCAGAGAGGATCAGGTCACTGGCCTTTTGCTTCTTAGTCAACAATTTCAAAGATAAATGGTGATTAGGGGGCACGGGGATGTGGTAGAAGTTCATAAGGGAAGCATTTCTCAGTTTGCAAAATCAACAGTAGGGTGTAGGCACTGGACAGATGGTGATGAGCAGATTTCTAAAACTTCTATTCTGAGAATTATTGTTGTTGTTAGGTGCCGTTGAGTCAGTATCTGATTCATAGCGACCCTACATACAACAGGGGAAACACTATTGTCAGTGCTTCTCTGCTGTTCATAGGGTTTTCAATGGCGGATTGATTTTTGGGAGTGGATTGCCGGGTTCTTCTCCCAAGGCTACAGTATCTGTTGTTCCCAGGTGCTTTCCCATCCAAGTACTAATCAGGCCTGAACCTGCTTAGCTTCTGAGATCTGACTGGATCAGATGCCACAGGGCTATGGCTGCAGGCATTCTGAGAATTGATAGGCCATTTAAAATAAAGGGGAGAGGAGAAGGGTATTGCTGTGAATTAAAGGTAACTACTAAGGAACATGCTGGAAGTGAGGCTTAAGAAGAGACTTGAAAGACAAACAAGGAAATGATAGCCCAGCCCACCAACCTGCCCTCCTTACAGAACAGCCCTCATTTCCCCCATCAACAAGGTCCAGCCAGGCTCCTGACAGTGACATGGGCACTGATGCTTGTGCATCGGCCAGTGGGAGGCTGCCCTGACACCAGTGTGTCAAAGAGAGCTTCCAACCAGCCCAGCACATGGACCCCCAGGATGAGGCCAGCAGAGACCCCAGGAGCAGGCAGGCCACGGCTGAGCCAGCCACCCCAGACGTGAGGGATGGAGAACGGGGGACTCTTCCAGGCTCTTGCCCACCGCAGTGGCCTCTCCCAGGGGTGCCTGTCACACAGGCAGGGCCCTCAGGCTTGGTTCCCAGCAAGAAGAAGCAAGGTCACAGCTCCCGAGGTGGCCCCTGCTGCATTCATTGACCTTTGTGCCCTTTCTCCCCAGGCTTGGGCTGCCCTCAGGGATGGGTCCGGTTTGTTGATCAGTTGGGTCACAGGCAATTTTCAAAGATCCCGGGGCCTCCCCTTGACAGCAGGAGATGACCGTCGCGTGACAACAGTGATGCCGGGAATAAAGCACAGCTCTGGGAAGAGGAGAACCGGCATTTGCTCCTCACTGAGTGTGTATTTGGCTCTTTTCCAAAGAACAGCTCCTGGCCCCACAGCCAGGAAGACAGGACA
>VMDO01020080.1:0-38312 GCA_007922755.1 Pedetes capensis | reverse complement strand
AAAAAAAAAAAAAAAAAAAAAAAAAAAAAAAAAAAAAAAAAAATTTTAAACACTAGCAGGAAAATCTATATGCTTATCTCAATAAAGGGGCTAGGATTTAGCTGAGTGGGTAGAGCGCTGCACTGCAGTCTCTGAGGACCCGAGTTCAATTCCCAGCACCGCAAAAATGGGAGAAGGGCCTGGCAATCCACTCCCAAGGCAATCCCGAAGCACTGAGCCATTGAAAACCCTACGAGGGTCGCTATGAGTCGGATACCGACTCGATGGCACCTAACAACAACATCTCAATAAAGGAAGAGAAATTTGATAAAAATCAACACTGTGAGCAGGGTATGGTGGTCCACATCCATAATCCCAGCACTGGGGAGGCAGAGGCAGGATATTGCCCCAAATGGAAGCTAGCCTGGACTCCATAGTGACTTCAAGGCCAGCCAGGGCTACACAGAGATCCTGTCTCAAAACAAAAAAACCCTCACTGTCATTAAGTGAGGCATAGCAGGGAGCTTCAATGATCTGATAAGGGATACTTTAAAACACCTTCAGGGTTGAATTTTGAAAGCATTTTCTCTGAGATCAGGAACAAGTTGAGGATTTCTTTTATCACCAAATTATCGCTTATGCTTTGTACTGGAAGTCTAGTAAGTGCAATGAGGCAAGAAAAGGTGATAAAGCTATAAAGACCAGAAAGGGAAAACTAAAACATTACTTTATAGAATTGTAAATATAGGAAAACCAAAATAATCTACAAAGTACTTATAAGTAAAGTGGTGCATGCCTGTAATCCCAGTGACCTGAGAGGAGGAGGCAAGAGGATCACAACTTTGAGGCCAGAGGCACCGTGGGTAATTTATTAAGACCTTATCTCAAAATTAAAAGTAAAAAATGGGCTGGGGGTGCAGCATAGTGGCAGAGCACTTGCAAAGCATTGGTTTGGCCCAGGGTACTGAAAAAAAAAAAAAAGTAAATGTAGGAAGGTATTTAACAATTTATAAAATTACCTAGGCAGGGTGGCACACGCCTGTAATCCCAGCCACTGAGGTGGTGGAGGAAGGAGAATCAAAAGTCTGAGGCAAGAGGCAACCTGCATAATTTGTTTAGCAAGACCCTATCTCAAGGTAAAAGAGTAAAAAATGGGCTAGAGGTTTGGCTTGATGGTAAAGAACCTGTAAAGTGTGCGTGAGGCCCTTGGTTCAACCCCTGGGTACCACAAAAATAAATAAATATTAAAAATTTTTTAAATAGTAAATAATACTAATAAGTAGAAGCTGGAGGTGTATGTAGCTCAAGAATAGAGCATTTGCCTGGCATGCATGAGGCCCTAGGTTCAATTCCCAGCATTGGAAAAAAAAAAAAAAAAAAGCTGGGCGTGGTGGCGCACACCTGTAATCCCAGTGACTTGGGAGGCAGAGACAAGAGAATCACAAGTTGGAGACCAGAGGCAGTCTGTATAATTTAGCGAGACCCTGTCTCCAAAAAGGTTAAAAACAAACAAACAAACAAACAAACAAAAACACTGAGAATGCAGCTTAGTGGTCCAGCACTTGAAAAGCATGCAAACTTGAGACCCTGGGTTCAACCCCCAGCACCACAAAATAAATAAATAAATAAACAAACAAATAAATAAGAGAAAAAAGAAAAGGAAATGTGCCCTAACAGAAAGTAAATATATAGAAATGTATTGTGTTTCCCTTTTCCAGTAAGAACTATAAAATGAAACTTTAAAATAAACCATCTTCTGCACCAGGCGCGGTTGTGCACGCCCATAATCCCAACGGCTCGGGAGGCGGCAGCAGGAGGATCGTAAGTTCAAGACCAGAGGCAGCCTGCATAATTTAGCGAGACCCTGTCTCAAAAAAAGTTAAAAAAAAAAAAAAAGGGCTAGAGTACAGCTCAGTGGTCCAGCACTTGCAAAGCATGTAGGCGCGAGGCCCTAGGTTCAACCCCCAGTACCACAAATAAATAAATAAATAAATAAATAAATAAATAAATAAAAATAAACCATCTTCTTAACTGGTATTGTCAAATTAATTGACATTATCAGCATTGTGAGGTCATCTAAGACCCCAAAACAAAAAATGATTGTTTTTAAAGTTTAATTATGTTGTTATATGAACTAAAACACCTTTTAAAGGTTACTAGTATAACATTTAGGGGGCTAGGGTTTAGCTCAGTTGGTAGAATGCAGCTCTGCGCTATCTGAGGCCCTGAGTTCAATCCCCAGCACTGCAAAAACAGGAGAAGGATGTAGCAATCCACTCCCGAAGTAATTCCAAAAAACTCAGCCATTGAAAACCCTGGGAGGGTTGCTATGACGTGGACACAACTCAAGCGTACCTAAAAACAACAATATAACATTTGTTTTATAATAATTATTTAAAAATTAAGAAAAACATTAAAGCACTTAAAAATTCTAATCAGTTTTAAAAACTACAATAGAACAAAAACTAAGGCGATAAAAATTCTCTTTTCATTTTATAATGTTGTTGTTGTTGTTAGGTGCCGTGGAGTCGGTATCCAACTCATAGCGACCCTCATAGGATTTTCAGTGGGTGAGTGCTTTGGGATTGCCTTGGGAGTGGATTACCAGGCCCTTCTCCCATTTTTGTGGTGCTGGGAATTGAACTCGGGACCTCAGAGACTGCAGCACAGCGCTCTACCAACTGAGCTAAATCCCAGCCCTTTTATAATGTAGAAATCCTAAAAATTATAAAATCCACAATTTTTTTTTTTGGTACTGGGGGTTGAACCCAGGGCCTCGTGCTTGCATGCTTTTCAAGTGCTGGACCACTGAGCTGCACCCTCAGCCCATTGTTTTTACTTTTTGAGGCAGGGTCTCGCTAAGTTACGCAGACTGCCTCTGGTCTCCAACTTGGGATCCTCCTGCCTCCATCTCCAGAGCCTCTGGGATTACAGGCGTGTGCCACCGCACCCGGCCAAAATCCACAATTTTTATGAGCTCAATCATAAAATGCCTGCAACTGTAGCCCTGTGGCATCCGATCCCGTCAGATCTCGGAAGCTAAGCAGGGTCAGGCCTGGTTAGTACCTGGATGGGAGACCGCCTGGGAACACGAGAAGCTGTAGGCTTGGAAGAAGGACCTGGCAACCTCCTCCCAAAAATCAATCTGCCATTGAAAACCCTATGCACAGCAGAGAAGCACTGATAATAGTGTTTCCCCTGTTGTACAGAGGGTCACTATGAGTCGGATACCTCCTCGACGGCACCTAACAACAACAACAATCATAAAATGTGGAAAATGACATGCAAAATCAACCACATATAGAAAATAGGAACAATATTTAGTCTGTAGGTAAGTACTTTGTCTCTATAGTTATCACATATAAAATGTGCACTAGAATGAAACTTACAAATAAATTTTAAACAGACTACAATTTTTAGTATATTTATTGTCTTTTTTTTTTTTGGTTACATAAGTGACATCAACAAATTAGTAATAAAGATTAAAAAAATAACCTATGTAATTGGTGTTGTGGGATCATATGGGTTGAAATGCTAACCCTTTAGGTAAGCACTCCAGTGCTGCACATCTGCACCTGCCTGGAGCCACCACGTAATGAGATTATGAGATTATGTGGAAGAAGACCTTTGTGGTCAATTAGGAAAATTCAATTTAAACTCTGAGGTTTTCTTTTTTTTCTTTTCTTTTCTTTTTTTTTTTTTTTTTTTGTGGTACTGGGGTTTGAACCCAGGGCCTCATGCTTGCATGCTCTGCAAGTTCTGTACCACTGAGCTATACTTCCAACTCTTTTTTTTTTTTTTTTTTTACTTTTTGAGACAGTTGTTGTTGTTGTTAGGTGCCATCGAGTCCGACTCATAGCGACCCTATGTACAGCAGATCGAAACACTTGCCGATTCTGGGCCAGGCAAAATGATCTTATTTATGTTTAAGCCCATTGTTGCAGACACTGTGCCAATCCATCTGGTGGAGGGTTTTCCTCTTTTGCATTGACCTGCCACTCTTCCAAACATGATGTTCTTCTCCAGGGATTGTCCTCTCCTGACTACATGTCCGAAATATGTAAGACGCAATATGGCCATTCTTGCTTCCAAGGAGCACTCTGGTTGTACTTCTTCTAGGACAGATTTGTTGGTTCTTTTGGCAGTCCATGGTATATTCAATAGACGTCTCCAGCACCACAGTTCAAAAGCATCAATTCTTTTTCTGTCTCTCTTGTTCAAAGTCCAGCTTTCACAACCATATGATGCCACTGAAAATACCATGGCATGAGTCAGACGCACCTTCGTCTTCAATGTGACGTCTTTACTTTTCAATACTCTAAAGAGATCTTTTGCCACAGCTTTTCCTAGAGAAATGCGTCTTTTGATTTCTTGACTGCTGCTTCCATGGGTGTTGATTATAGAGCCAAGCAAAGCAAAATTTTGGACAACCTCAATCTTTTTGCCATTTATTGTGAAGTTGCGTGCTAACCGAGTCGTAAGGATTTTTGTTTTGTTGATGTTTAGTCGTAACCCATATTGAAGGCTATGATCTTTGATCTTCATCAGTAAATGTTAGTCTCACTAAATTACCCAGACTGCTCCTGGTCTCGAACTTGCAATCCTCCTGCCTCTGCCTCCCAAATCACTGGGATTACAGGCGTGCGCCACTGCATGCAGCTGCTGGGATCTATTTTGACCCCACGGTACCAGCGAATGGTATTAAACAAGAT
Source organism: Pedetes capensis (assembly GCA_007922755.1). Classification (NCBI taxonomy): domain Eukaryota; kingdom Metazoa; phylum Chordata; class Mammalia; order Rodentia; family Pedetidae; genus Pedetes; species Pedetes capensis. The sequence goes on along the minus strand of VMDO01020080.1, from coordinate 33,621 downwards.
TTTTTTTAAAAAAAGCCAGGCATGGTGATGTATGCCTATAATCTCAGCACTCAGGGGGCTGAGGCAGGGGGATCACAAGTTTGAGGCCTGCATAGACTACATTGTGGGTTCAAAGCCAGCCTGGGCAACTTAGCGAGATCTCATCTCAAAACATTATTTTGAAAAACTGGACTGAGGATGTAGCTCAGTGGTAGAGCACTTGCCTGGCATACACAGGCCTGGGCTCAATCTCCAGTACTGGAGGCGGGGGAGATCATGGTGCTGAGAATTATGAAACTGGTTCGGTGCTAGGGATGTGGCCCAGAGGTAGAGTGCTTGCCTGGCTCTGGGTTCCATCCCCAGCACCAACCCTCCCCCAAAAAAAACTTGGTTCAGGTCTGACTGGTCACTTTCCATGTATGAGTGTGGACAAGTTCCTTTCTCCCTCTGGTAGTCAGAGTTTTGACATTGGGAGTTGGAGAGGGGGACATTCTGCCTGCCTCCAAGGATGAGAGGGTGGGAAAATGTTTTGGTAATTGTAATGCTTGGGCTGGGATTTAGCTGAGTTGGTAGAGCACTGCTCTGCAGTCTCTGAGTTCCCGAGTTCGATTCCCAGCACCGCAAAATGGCAATCTACTCCCAAGGCAATCCCGAAACAGTCAGCCATTGAAAACCCTGTGAGGGTCGCTATGAGTCAGACACAACTAGACGGCACCTAACAACAACAACAACAATTGTAATGCTTGGAGCAGTGACTCTTCAGGATCCGTCACTGATGACCCTGGGGCATTGTAGAAGCAGTGCTGAGGGCGGCTCTGTAGGAGGACCAGGGCCTGCAGTGAGGGTAGGCAAAGCAGTTGCACTCAGCCCCATCAGAGCACCCCCCAGTCCCATGACCCCCAGCCCTCCTCCACATCAGGTGGAGATCTCTGATGCACCCAGGGAAGGCAGCCTGGGGGTGAGGGAGCAGTCCAGATGGCTGCTTGTAGGAGGCGTCACCCCCAGGCAGTGGGGACCCGAGTGGCAGCACAGCCTTTGGGCCCATTCCTCACCCTGCCTCTTGCCCTCAGCCCCGTAGAAATCGAGCATCTTGTCTGGGCTTGGGTTGCCTTCACCTGAGGCCCTGAGCCCAACCCCCCTCCGCCACCCTGAGTGAAATCTTGGACTTCACCTGGGGAGAGACGGGGAGGCTCAAAAATGGGTGCCCCGGAAGCTGGGTAGGGGAAGGGTCTGGGGAAGGGTGACCTCACACGGGCTTCCCTGCTTCCAGAGCTGCCCCCCTCACTTGGGTCAGCGTAAGCTCTCAACATCAGGAGTTCATCTGGCTGCATGATGCTGTCCAGTTAAACGAGAGCGAGGACTATGGTGGCCAAGGCGGGCACAGCGTCCAGGCTGGGCTGAGGAGAGCATAGAACGCGGTGACGGCCTCCTGGGCAGTCCATCCTTCCTTTGAGTTTATGACCCCAGCCCCTCCCAGGCCAGACATGGAGGCCTAAAGGGAAGAGCCGCGGAGGTGAGCGAGTGAGCCCGCTCCATCACCAGGGACAGGCTGCGGAGCTGAAGCAGGAGCTGGAAGCGTGAGGACCTGAGCCCCCCCACCTTGCCTGGCTCCAGGCCACCACCCAGCCTCGCCCCTGCGCTGGGCTGCGGAACTTCTTCCCCAACTATGCCAGGTGTCCAGGGACTCTGGCGACTGTCTGGCGGAGGACTGCAGAGGGAAAAGGGGGCAGGCTGATAGGAGGCCGCGCCCCTGCAGGGAGTACCCGGCTCTGTAAGAAGACAGTTGTGATGCACCGAAGTCTTTCTGCAGCGCCTGGTGGCCCCCTGCCTTGTTCCAACTTCTCTGTCCTTTTGGAATACAGCCAGGATGTGAGCTGGGGGAGGATGCTGGGGTCACCCCCAGGTGGGGCAGGGGTATCAGGCTAGACAAGGGCTCCCCACAAGCTCAAGCACTGTTTTGTTAGCTCCCCCTGCAGGGTGTAAGTTGGGGAAGGAGCAACGCCCCAGTCTAGCATCCTGCCCTTCCTCTGTGGGCTCAGCTGAGTGAGGGAAGAACAGGAAAGAGCTCCCAGGGGCGGGAAGCTCTGAGGGACACCGTGAGGTCTGCAGATGCCCGTCAGGGCTCAAGGTGACCCGCGGAGCCCCTCTCTGGATTCAAATCCATGCAAGTCAGGGCTCAAGGTGACCCGCGGAGCCCCTCTCTGGATTCAAATCCACCACGAGGTGAAGCCCAGGCTGGCTGTGGGAGGGAAGCCATGGGTGGGGCCGAGCCCGAGTGGGGCCTAGCCATGCCGGGCTCCGCGCCTGCGCCTCTCTGCTCCCGGTGACCATGTAAGAAGGGTCTTATCTTCTCCCTCAGGAGGTGGATGATGGCTTCCAGCGTGGGAGGACCTTCCTGCTGGAGAAGCGCCCCCACAGCCCAGACGCCTGCCTGGAGGCCGACCACTTCATGCACCCCCAGTGTATGCAGAGTCAAGGGGCCCTGGATCCCATGCTGCCCCCAGTGGTTTTGCACCCTTTGAGGAGGGACACGAGTGGGGCATGCCCTTGCACCTCACCGTGGCCCAAAACACCAAACGTGGGGCTTGATGTGCAGATCTAGGGGCTGTGATGGGGGTCGTTCCTCAGCACGCCTGGAAGACGATTATATCCCGATCTCTGGCACATCTGTGCTCCACTAGCTGAAGACACGGGGACTCCCGGTCACCTCCCTGTCCTTTCCCTATGCCTGTGATACTGAGTGCCCAGGAGGGGGTCACTCCAGTCTGCTGCCTGCTCTGGGTGGGAGGTGCAAAAACTCCTGCTGGGGGTTGGGAGAGAAAGGCCAGAGGGAGGGTCTTGAGGAGGGGCTCAGGGCAGGGAGGCCTTGAGCCGCTCCCCCACGCCTGCTCTCCACCTTCCAGGAACTTCCCCAAATCAGCAGAGGTCTTTGAATGACTGAGGGTAAGTACCGCCTTTCTGCGCTCAAGGGCTTCCCCTGTGAGCCTTTCTTGGGAGGTAAGTCCTGGGAGAGGGCAGTGCTCCATGACCATTTTTAAAGGAACCTTCAGTGAGAGGTGGGCCTGGTGGCACCTGGTGCTCCCAATCTAGGCTGGTTTAGTAAGAGATGGAGGCCAGAATCCAGCTCCAGGCCCAGCACGGTGGTTGTTGTTATTGGTCGAGTCGGTATCCGACTCATAGCAACCCTCATAGGGTTTTCAATGGCTGGCTGTTTCAGGATTGCCTTGGGAGTGGATTGCCAGGCCCTTCTCCCATTTTTGCGGTGCTGGGAATTGAACTCGGGACCTCAGAGACTACAGCTCAGCGCTCTACCAACTGAGCTAAATCCCAGCCCCAGCATGGTGGTACATGGTTCTAATCCCACCGACTCAGGAGGCTGAGGCAGGAGGATCAAAGGTTTGAGGCCAGAGGCATTTTGTGTCATCTAGCAAGATCCTGTCTCCAGGCAAAAAAAAAGTTAAAAATGGGCTATAGATACAAGTCAGTGGTAGAGCACTTGCAAAGTATGTGCGAGGACCTGGGTTCAACCCCCAAGTAATATGCGGAGAAAAAAAATTCAGCTTCAACTGTGCAAATCTGCTTGTATGTGAAGTGGGCGAGGGGTGGGAAGTGGCCTCGGTGAGGCACAAGGGTACACCATGTGCTTCTGGGATGCTACTTTGAATTACCAACATCCTGCCCAGACATACATTTCCTAAAGTCTTCTCCAACCATCTCTGGAGTGTGCCAATGTTCCTCAAATGTCTAGAGGGGTTCTGCCTGTTCTAGAACCTACCCAAGACAAATAGCCCAAAAACCCTTAGCTTGTTCCTAAGGACTTTTTGTGACCTGTCCACTGCTGGGCTTCCCATCTTTGCCCATGTGCCCCCACTGGACATAAGGTTCCCTGACACACACCTGGCTGGCACATCTGGAAGGTCTATGCCTGTCTAGCTAACTCCCATTGAACACGCAAGGCCCAGGACACAGGCCACCTTCTTTTTGAAGCCTTCCTGGTCTGCCCCACCCTTGAGGATCAGAGCCTGAGCTATGGTGATTCTCACATGATTTTTCTGCTGGGTAGAGGAGTGGGGCCTCCCACCCTTTAGCCACGCCCCTTGCAAGCTCCCTCCTCCATCCTCACCTCACTGATGTAAAAGCTGGAGGGCCAGGTGGTCTCTGACCTGAAGCTGTCAGACATGCTAAGATATTAGTAGACACTCACAGGCGGCCAAGGTGAGGAGGGTCAGCCTGGGGCTACTCACAGGGCTGGAGGCCAGGCAGGTAAGGACTGTGGACAGTGGTGAACTGGTGCTGCTGGCTACAGGGACTGGCCAGCTACGAGACGACCAAGGCACTGAAGAGTGCACACCAGGAACCAAGAGGCGCAGCACCCAGAGCCAGGCACCTCTGACTCCACCAAACAGCCTGAGCCTTGCAGCCCCTGGCCGGGGCTGGCCACCCTGCCTGCCCCACTCTGCTTCACCGTCCTTCCCAGAGCTACTGACTCGGGTCTCACCAGCTCTCTTCCACACCCGAGAACCTCATCAGGTTGGCAGAGCTGGCACTCAAACACCAGGAGAGCACTGCCTCCACGACCTCCCCCTAGGTGTGCACACGCATCATTAGGGCAGGGGGTATGGGGCCAGTGAGCAGCCTGGGCTGGGGTCAAAGCAGCCTCTCCTGGGGCCAATACCTTTCTCTTCATCAGTAGTTTAGCCCAAGGCTGAGCTGGAAGAACAATTCCTAGGCTTGGGGAGCAGGGGCCCTCCCCTCTGGAACACCCACTCTTGTTGCCCCTAAGGGGAAGCTTTAGAGCAGCCAGACACTGCTCTGAGACCTTGAGTGACAGGGGTACCCCAGGCTTTCCTCCCTAGCAGGATAGCTCCTTTCCTAACTGGGAAGCCACCAGCCACACCCTCACCTGAGGGATATGGATGCACAGGCACCCTACTTAACCCCAGGACCCTGATCCCTGTCAGCTCAGCAGGCCAAGGGCGAGCCTCCGCCCCACCCCTGGCCTTGGGAGGACCCCAGCAACACTTGGTTACACCCAGGGAGGTGCAGCTCCAGGAACCTGGGTCTAAAGTCCTAGGTTCTACCTGGCTGCCCCACCCTGAATGGACTCCAGTCCATCTACAGAAAGCCAAAGGCTCAACTGGACCTCTGACTCACAGCAGCCACTGAACCTGGCCCTCATAAATGTGAGCTGGCCATGGTGCAGGGGCACAAAGGAAGGAGGACCTAACAAAACCGTAAGTGGTGGAGAAAGTAGCTCAACAGGCTTCCATGGGGCCTGTACTACAGCCCACACTTGAAGGACCTCAATGGCCACAGCAGTGAGGCTCTAGACCAACCAGCGGGTGTGTGAAATCACTTCTACTCCAGGGTCCCCTCCGCAGCCAGTGGCACACACACCCTGGGCTCAACCACCCCACTCAACAGCCAGCCTGGGGCCGACTCCAGGGCTGAAACTGGGGACTGGCTGGAGGTGAGGGACCGGATACCTGCTGTTCCTTTTCCCAGCCCACCTTCCCAGCAAGGCCCCGAAACCCCAACCCTGAAAAAACACCCTGTTTACGAGCCTTTTTATTGTTGTTGTGTTTTTTGTTTTTTTGTTTTTGTTTTTTTTTAAATTGAAGGTCCCTTACTGGTCCTGCTTCCATGAGTGGCCAAGACCAGAGGAAAAGGGAGGGGAGTCAGCTGGCGTGGGGGAGGGGTCATCTCCACAACATTCCATTTATACACAGAACTAAACAGACAAGCACAGAGTCACTATTTCAGTTAGAAGTTGGCAGCATGGGTTGGGGGAGGAACAAGTGGGCAGTAGGGGTGTCGTTAAAAAAAATACAGGCCCCCCCCAAAGTGGGTGCCTGGGGGGAACTTGGTCTGCTTCAACCCAAGAGGAATCAAAAGATCAAAAGCAGTTTAGGAAGGCCAGAACCGTCAGGGATGGCGGGAGGAGGAAGGTCCAGGGGGGTGAGGGGGCTGTTTGGCAACTGGGGCGAAGGGATTGCCCTCCCCCTGCTGGGATCCCCCCAGCCCCTCCGGTCTGGCAGGAAGGGGGCAGCCTGCAACCCCCACGGGCAGGGTCTGGGACTGCCAGAAGCTCCGGGCAGGGGGCTAGGGGGGCTCACAAAGGCTTGCCCTCCAGGGAGATGACGGCGCTGCCCCCCAGCTTCTCGGCCAGGGTGCTGCGGTCCTTGACCTCCTCGTAGCAGTTTGCTTGTAATTCATGCTTGATCCCTGCGGGGGAGAAGGGAGCACCTGTGAGTAAAGCACTGGGGCGGGAGTCTCTGTCTGGGAAGCAGCCAGCGGAACAGATGGAAGGGACAGGGTACTGCCTGGCAAGCAGGAAGAAGGGAGGGAGGACCCCTCTGGCATGTTCGTTTACCCCACCCTGCAGCCAGGGCTCATAGAGGAAGGGACGGGCACCAATGCTGGTGCTTACCTGTCAGCTTCTTCTTGATGGCGTCCTTGGAGCTGGCATAGATCATTTTGCTCTTAAGGGGCGCACACTCGGGGGCCCTGGAGATGAACGAGTCAGAGACCTTTGCAGCAACTACCGTCAGGCAACAGACTTGAGGGAGCCTTGGGATGGCCTCCAGTATTAAGGATTTTGTCAAGTGCTTCACTGACAAGTGTTCTGTCACACCCTCCTCCCCCAAACCCACACCTCTGGGCTTCTGTCAGGGTCCTCTCCTGAGACAGGAGAAAGGTGACAGGCACAAGCGCCCGTGTGGAGAACTCACCAGAAGATGAACACGAGGTCCTCTTTCTTGCTTTCCTTGGTCTCGTACGTGGCGTCATAGAGGGCATAGCGGCAATCCTTGTCTGGCAGCATCTTGACGAAGGTGGCGTAGGGGTCATCCACCGTCTGGCCCACGTCGCCTACCAGGATCTCCTTGCCCTCCTCCAGGATGATGTTCTTCTTGTCCTCACTCAGGCAGAACAGCACCGCCTTCTTGCGCTTCTTCACTTCCTCTGGCGTCGAAGACTTGCGCACCTTCATGTCATTGAACACCTTGATGACGCCATCAGAGACAGCTACGCCAGATGCCTGAGGAACGGGAGAGACACACCTTATAAGGAAAAGGGTTTCTGGGGAACTATCCCCGAAAGTCCCTCCTTTCCAGGCTCAAGAGATGTGTCCGGATACCAAATGGTACAGCTCTCAGGTGCACATCCCAAAGGGTCACTAACACCCTTGTCAAGGCAAGTCACCATCTTCTCATCTCAGCCATGCGATGGGCACATGCCTATAATCCCAGCGACTTAAGAAGTGGAAGCAGGAGGATCACAAGTTCAAGGATAGAGACAGCTTGTGCAATTTAGTGAGACCCCATCTCAAAAACTAAAAAATGTCTTGTGGGTGCAGCTCAGTGGTAGAGCACTTGCAAAGCAAGCAAGAGGCCTTAGGTTCAACCCCTCAAGACCATAAACAAATAAACAAAACCCAGATGGAACACAATGCCTCCATGGAAGAAACCTTTGATCATCTGGTTCAGTTATTTCCACTCCCTGATTTTACAGGCAGGAAACTGAAAACTTGTAAAAAGCAAAATCTTTAATTAGCTGTGAACCCGGAACTGGATGAATCCACAGAAGTATTCAACCTCGGCTTTTGGATAAGAGTGCTGACTTGGAATTTCACAAGATTGGAGAGAAGTACCAAACAGCTGGGTCATAGTCTCCTCTTCAGGAAAGGGGGAATCAGGACCCCACAATGCTATATGAAACACCACTAATGGGTGCTCAACTTATTCCAGCAACCGCACTTGAGAGCCGCTCCAGGCAGTTATTACACGGACGACCCTCTTTGCTTGGATCTTTCCCAAACAAGAAATGCAACCCGCAACTAGGGCCTTACATGACAACTCTTAATCTCTGCTAGCGGTGCACGACCCTGGAGGTCGCTCACAGAAATTAACAGATGAAATTGTAATGCCCAGAATCCTGAAAACCTCTTTAAAACGTCTATTCTGCCTGGTACTAGGGGACGCCCTAGCTAGGAGAGTGAGCTACTGTCCTCGGTGAAATCTGCTCCACCATCCCAACTGAACTGCAGAGGAAGCTGGCCATGTGACTCAGCTGCTTCCGGAGTGGGTGGAGAAATGAGACGGGCTAGGCCCGGCCCCCTCCCCAAGATAGAAACCCGTATCCGAGAGACAGCGGCACCTCCAGCGCCCCAACGCCCAGGAACTGCCTTTAAAGACCGCCTTATCAGCATGTCAGCTGCGGGCGGTAGCCTGGGCAAGTTACACAAGCTTCAGTTCTCGAAGTCCTCGAGTTGAACATAGCAGGCGGGTGGTTTCCGGGCGATGCCCGCCAGGGTCACTTCCCTAAACTCGGCTCCACCCTCAGGCTCCATCCGGGAAAGCTGAAGGACCCGCCTGTCCCGAGCCTCGGCCACCAGGGCCGAGGCTGAGCGTGTGCGCACGCGCTGGTCGACAGCGCCATTCCAGCTCTGGCCCGAGGTACAAGGCGAGCATCTAGCTCAGCCTCGCTCCTAAGCAGAGATCTGGCATCTGCGGAGCCCGCTCCACACCCTGCAATGCAAGCTCCCAGTCGTAGGAACCAGTTTCCCAACGAGGACCATGGCGCTCCAGCATCCCCTAAGCTGCGCCGCCCCCGCCCCTGCCGGGCGCCGGCATCCCTGCCACCTGCTCTCAAGATAGACCCGCCAGCCGAGGGAGGGCAATACGGAGAAAACAGCCCTTGGGTGGGGCACGCTCGCCATGAACTCTCGCGCGCTTTTCCCCTACCGCCCCCAGGCCAGGTTCGGAAGCCGCATGCTACAGGCCGGCTCGCGCCATCGCGAAACTATGCGCGACGCCGACTGCTCCCAGCGGGGAACGCGCCTGCGAGCCCGGGACCCCTCCCCCACGGCCAGTATCCGCGCGGGCGCACCAGCGGGGTGGGGGAGGGGACGGGAGGCCAGGGGGCGCGCGAGCGACGTTCGGGCCGGCCTGCCCCGCGCCCTGGGGCGCGCACGCGCGTCTCAGCACTGCACACCCGTCGATGCGAGACCCTCGTCCCGCTCGGGGTTGCTGGGGGAGGGGTTGCCTATGTCGCTCCCCCCGGGTCTCCCCGGCGCACAAGCGACCCACCCGCAGCCACCTCCCCTTGGGTGCCGTGCTCTGCCGCTCACCATGTTTCCGGAAGCAAAAGGGAGCTAGCAAGAGCGACAGAAGAACGGAGCGGCCGCAGCTGCTGCCGGGATCCGACTGAACGCGGCCTCTCCCGGCCCCTTCCGTTTAGTAGGATCCGCACAATGAGGGGCGGGGCGGGCTTCCGGCGCTCCTCGCACGGGCCGATGGGAAACGGAGTCCGAGGACCTTGCACAGTCGCCAGGTTTGCTGGTAGCCGTCTGTCCCGCCGCCGGCGTCCCTGCTCCGCAGTGCCTGCCGGGAAATGTAGGCCGAGGCCGCTGAGGGGGCGGGGCCACAGCGCGCAGAGCGAGCCCATTGGTGCAGTTGACCAGGAAACGCTCTTAGCTGAGCAATAGGCTCAGCGCTGCGCGAAAACGATACCTGACCGAGCGGTTCTTTATCCTCGAGCGAAACGATTTTTTTAAGGCCCATCTGGCACTTTCTGGATGCCGGGTCTGAAATTTAGGGGATGAGGATTTTGCTTTTCTGACGCGAAGCAACTATTCATTGGCCTGGAATCCGGTCCTAAAGCAAGGAGAATTGCAAATTTAAAGGCGTCTGAAAGCCAGTAAGCATTCATCGAGTACTCCCCATGTGCAAAGCCACTCTTACCTCCGCAACTTCAACAAAATATGAACAGCAGGGGGGAAAACACCCGGGAAAGGCTACAAGCCTTTGAAAGGAAAACTTTAAGTTGAAAAATATTTAGCAAATTCATGAGGCAGTAAAAGGGGAAGGGCAGGGACTTGTGCATTCGAGACTTCTTTATGTGCCTTCTACCATACAGAAAGCCTGCAGCTGTAGCCCTGTGGCATCCGATCCCATCAGATCTCGGAAGCTAAGCAGGGTCGGCCCTGGTTAGTACCTGGATGGGAGACCGCCTGGGAACACCAGAAGCTGTAGGCTTGGGAGAAGGACCTGGCAACCCCCTCCCAAAAATCAATCTGCCATTGAAAACCCTATGAACAGCAGAGAAGCACTGACAATCGTGTTTCCCCTGTTGTACAGAGGGTCGCTATGAGTCGGATACCAACTCGACGGCACCTAACAACAACAACAACCATACAGAAAAGGAAGACTGGAACCTAGTTCTCACCTTGATAGTCATGCTTATAGTTATTCTAATGTTCGTAAAAACTGAGACAGTCTCAGAAAACATAAGCTTAAACAAGTAGGAGACTCCAGGAAGATTTCGTTGGCCTAGAACAGTGACTATGGTTTCACACTGTGCAGGAAGAGAAGGCAAGATCGCTAACGAGTCAGGGGCAAAAGAAACTGGGAGCCTAGATCTCACAAGCACAATAAAGTGTGTAAAGTGTGAGCAACGCTTGACAGTGGGGTACCACGCGGAGCATGCCGGGGATTGTAGTCAGAGACATCCCACCACACTGCCTTTTGGCCGAGCTCCAGAAGCTCCAGGTGGAGGCCGCAGCTTGACCCCCGCCTCCTGCAAGTGCTGCCGCCTGAAGAGAAGAAGGCTAGCTTCAACTTTTTGGAGCCTCGAGGTTTCCCAGAGCAACGAGGAGGGGGAGGGGGCTTCGCAGTTACCCTGGAGACACACTCCTTCCGCCCGCGGCCGCGGGATGCCCTAAATGTCCTTATTAGGACAAGAGCCTAGAGGGGGCGGGGCCAGGCCGAATGCAGGCTTCAGGCTCCTTATAAGGCCGCGTGGGGAAGGGGGCGGGCACCGGGAGCCGGCCTTGGATGGGGGTCTGAGAGTTAGGCGGAGCCTGAAGGGGCGGGCATGGAGCTCCGGCCCGCCTTCCAATCGCCAATGGAGACTTGCACTTCGCGACTTGGGTTTTGACAGGTGGAGGCTCCAACTTCTCGCAAGACCCCTGTGCTCAGCTCATTTATACGTGTCCCTCAACCTGAGACCCCTTGTAAATATTTCCATCCTCAACCTCCCTGAGGGTCCTCCACCTCAATGAGCCACAAAAACTCCTTTCCTACCTCTGCCCACTAGCCTGCTCCCCGGGATCCAGCCATGTGCCAATCTCAGGCCTCTCCACCAGCCAGAACGCCCAGCACCTACCCCTTATTTACAGCCCTCTTTATAGTCCTCTGGGCTGGGATTTAGCTCAGTTGGTAGAGCGCTGCACTGCAGTCTGTGAGGTCCCGAGTTCAATTCCCAGCACCGCATAAATGGGAGAAGGGCCTGGCAATCCACTCCCAAGGCAATCCCGAAACAGTCAGCCATTGAAAACCCTATGAGGGTCGCTATGAGTCGGATACCGACTCGACGGCACCTAACAACAACAACAATTATAGTCCTCTGCCCTCCCTAGTCTACTTAGCTTGGGCCTTCTGTGCACATCCTCCGCTTCATGTCCCCCAAACACCCCTGTGTCCGGCGGATCGGAATCCCCATTTCCTCTAAGATCTTCCAAGTTACCCATCTTTACCTAATGTCCTCCCCTGCACCCATTCCTGGATGTTCCTCCCACAAACCATACTTGTGCTCATTTGTGTGCACCCTGTCCCCCTCCTCCTCCGACTCTTCTCAAGCCCTTTCTCTCCAGCCTTATCTGCAAGGGCGAGGCTGAACCTGACAGCCTTAAGGACCGTGGAGCAGCCACCTTCAGGTTACTTAAGCGTCGTTTCACCCAGTCGTTTCACCCAGCCTCCCAGTCACTCGGGGCGCTGTCCGCCCGATCGCCTGCACAAAGATGCCCTCGCTCTTGAATCTGGGGTAAGAGGAAGGGGCGGGTCAAATCTCCATGGCCGGGGTGGGGCGCTTCCAAAAGGCTGGTTCTGGCAGGGGGAGTCCCAGGCGAGAGTTGGTAGAGACGCGACTCCGCACCAGCTGTTAGAGTAGTGCACGCCGGGTGTCCTTTAGGGCCCCGCTGCGGCCGAGTGGCTGGGCAGGTCCCGCCCCCAGCCAGGTGTCCCAATCCGGACCCCAGAGCTGGCGGCGACCCAGTCTCTCGGGTGTGAAGCGCCAAAGGACCCGCCCTGGTGCTCATGGCGGCGCCGGTCCGCCTGGGCCGGAAGCGTCCGCTGCCCGTTTGCCCCAACCCGCTCTTTGTCCGCTGGCTGACCGAGTGGCGGGACGAGGCAGCCAGCAGGGGGCGCCGCACCCGCTTCGTATTTCAGAAGGTGAGTCCTGGCTGGGTCGGCCGAGACAGGTGCAGGCCAGGCCGGACAACCCGGCAGGCCGTGACGGAGTTTCTTCCCCTCCACCCGCGCCAGGCGCTGCGCTCCCTGCAGCGGTATCCGCTGCCCCTGCGCAGCGGGAAGGAAGCTAAAATCCTGCAGCACTTCGGAGATCGGCTCTGCCGGATGCTTGACGAACGGCTGCAGCAGCACCGGGACTCGGGCGGTGAGCGCCTCGGCAGGAGCGGGTGATCCCCTGTCCCGCCTTCGTGCCCACTTTGGATGCCTTGGCTTCAAGCTCCTCATTCCTGTTCTAGTTGCTGGTGGCTGACACTTGTCTAACCCTCAGTTCTCACGTACTGGAACCGACTGTATCCCAGCCCCTCCCAGCTGCCAGATTCCTTGGGGTGGCGGATTGACGTTCTTCTCCCGCAGGTGACCATGCCCGGGGCCCACCGTCTGGAGAGAAGAGTCCAACCCGAGGAGGACCACCTCCCCAAAACCAGGACTGTCCCTTGCCAGTGAGGAGGGAGCAAGAGGGGTGGAGGGCAAAGTGGGTGTGATAGGAGCTGGGCTTCTTGGTTTGAGGGATTTAGCGGCTTTGGGGCCAAATTCCACTGGTGATGTCTACGCTGGGGCAAGCAACATCCCCTCTGAGACTCCGAGGCTTCCTAAGTGGAGATATTGAAGACAGTTGTAAAGGGAGTTCAGGATTAAGCTACCTAAGGGAACTGGCCTGGGGAGTTGTGAGGCAGCTGTTAATGCATTCCTGCTCTGCAGTGGTGGCAGATTGGAGGCTGGGCCAGGCACATGCCACCACTCCTTGTCCCTGCCCTGCAACTGTCATTGTTTCATCCCCAAATCGCAGGGGACATCCCATCCTCTGCCTCACCAGGCCCATGCAACCTGCTGAAACCTGAGCCCTGCTGAGGACTCAGCTGACCCAGTGTTCAGAGCCTCTCTGTCCTTTCCAGGTCCCTAACCAGCCCCAAGCAGGAAGCTGTGGCGGCTACTGGCCAGCTCGGCACTCGGGAGCCAGAGCGATCCTGCTGCAGCTCTACCAGAAGCACCTGGTGAGTCCCCAGCCACACCTGGAGGAGGGTGAGGGAGGAAGCTGTGGGGCTGGAGGCTCCTGGATAGGGCCCAGCCTGAGGAAGTCAGGCAGAGCAAGGAGGTGCCCCAGCCCTGACCCTACCCTGACATTTCCACCATGGTTGCAGAATCCTGATGGCCGCAGCTTCCTAACCAAGGAGGAGCTGCTGCAGAGGTGTGCCTCAAAGGCCCCCAAGGTAATACCCAGGTGGAGCCCACCAGAGTCTGTCCTTTGTGGTAGTGAGCAGTGGCATGAGGCCTGGCCTGTGTGTGGTCCCTCTCTGCGGGCACAAGGAGCTTGGACTTGTAGTACCAGGAGTTCTCTGAGAGTCTCCCCTATCCACAGGTAGCCCCTGGGAATGCTCGACCCTGGCCTGCCCTCCGTGGCCTCCTGCACAGGAACCTGGTCCTCAGGACACACCAGCCAGCCAGGTGTGGGCCAAGTGTAGGGGTCACAGGGGGCAGGGAAGGGGGAGCTTGCGTGACGTCCTAGAGTCACGCAGCAGTTCCTTGGCCTGGTGCTGTTGAGGTTGGGGAAGGAGCCTGCACTGTTTGAGACCCGGGAAGACGTGAGGGAGGTGGGGGTGTCCCGGTTATTAAAGGAGCAGAGAGCCTTTGCTGAGGAATGCCGCTTGGCTGGTGGAGAGGCGAGATGAGGATTCCACAGGGGAAAGAGTGTGGGACACACATTGCAAACCTGAGAAATGGCGCTGGGGAGGTCCCGAGGAAGCTGATCTGAGTGGCAAAAGGACAGAGGAGGAAGGGAGCCACTGGACTCAGGGTCACCAAGGCGGGGGGTGAGGGTCGCTGAGCTGGAGGCAGCAGGAGAGCCTGCCAGGTATGAGTGCAGAAGGGAGAGCCGTGTTTGTCTCTTCCGCCCCCCAGGTACTCTCTGACTCCAGAGGGCCTGGAGCTGGCCCAGAAGCTGGCCGAGTCAGAAGGCCTGAGTGTGCTGAACACGGGCATCAAGCCCGGAGAGCCCCCTGGGGAGGAGCCAGCGGTGCCAGAAGCAGCCTCAGCTGAGCCGTGAGGAGGAAGGGAGAAGCAGGGGGGGCGGGAGATCCCAGAAACGAGGCCAACAGCATGCCCCTCCCTCTGTGACCTGCAGCTGAGCTGAGCTGTGCCTGCCTCACCTCCTCTGGGCTTCGGGGGAGGGGTGTCCTGACACTGGGGGTTCTGGCCTCACCTACACCTCCTCCCCCCATTCCCTGTAGCGGCGCCAGCCAAGGTGGGGTCCAGTCGTCACCATTGGAACTGGGGCCTGGAGAGTACAGAGTGCTGTTGTGTGTGGACATCGGCGAGACCAGGGGGTGAGCGAGGCCGGGGGAGCCGTGAAGGCGATCAGAGGGTGCCGGGGGTTGGGGGATCCCGGCCCTGACCTTGGCTGCTCCTCTCCAATTTCAGGGCAGGACACAGGGCCCAACTGCTCCGAGCGCTACAGCGGCTGCGTGTGAGCCACACAGTACGCAAGCTGCACGTTGGGGACTTCGTGTGGGTGGCACAGGAGACCAGGCCCAGAGACCCAGGTGAAGGGCCATGGACGGGCAGGCATCAAGGCCCGGTGTGGAGCGCAGGGGACTCAAGCCAATAGGACCCTCTTGGCTTCTTGGCAGAGAGACCTAGGGAGTTGGTCCTGGACCACATTGTGGAGCGCAAGCGGCTAGACGACCTGTGCAGCAGCATCATCGACGGCCGCTTCCGGGAGCAGAAGGTGCCTTGGCCGGCCGGTGTCTTTCCCTCCTCCAGGCAGAGCCCCCATAGCCTCTAGCTGCCCCCACTGGGAGCTACTGCAGGCAGCCCAGGCTCAGACTCCCTCAGGCCATCCACGCACATAGCAGAAGACTCCTCTTGGCCCAGGCTCAGACCCCCTCAGGCCATCCACGCACACAGCAGGAGACTCCTCTTAGCCCAGGCTCAGACTCCCTCAGGCCATCCATGCACATAGCAGAAGACTCCTCTTAGCCCAGGTTCAGACTCCCTCAGGCCATTCACGCACATAGCAGGAGACCCCTCAGGCACCCTCAAACAAGGCTGAAATTTCCAGGAGTGGAAATGCAGAGGCTGTGCCTCTGTGCCGGCTGCTAGGCTGACCACAGGCTGAGAGAGGCCTCGCAGAGGCCAGGGGAGGCTTGGAGGGTGAGCAGGGTCCAGAGAAGGCGAAGGGTTTCCTCCCAGGAGTCACAACATGAGCACAGGTGTAGAGGCCCCTCCTACACAGGTAGTGAGGCCAGTGAGGATGAGGAGGCCAACTGGTGAAGCCAGGATTGCCTTGTAGTTTGGGGTGGATGTGATGCACCGCCCAGGCCTGTCGGGATCTGGGCCTGACCCTCCTTGCCTCCCCAGTTCCGCCTGAAGCGCTGCGGCCTCGGGCGCCGGGTGTACCTGGTGGAGGAGCACGGCTCGGTCCACAACCTCAGCCTTCCTGAGCGCACGCTGCTGCAGGCTGTCACCAACACCCAGGTGAGCTGGGACGCAGGGCCAGGCTGGCGGGGACTGGGGGGCATAGTTCCCTCCAGGAGCCTCTTCCCTCCTTCTGGGTCCTCTTCCTCAGATCATTGATGGCTTCTTTGTGAAGCGCACCGCAGATGTTAAGGAGTCGGCTGCCTACCTGGCCCTTTTGACACGGGGCTTGGAGAGACTCTACCAGGTGAGCAGAGGCGCCAGTCCTGCCCTGGGCCTTTCCCTGGGCCCTTGCTTCCCTGAGGGAGGCAAAGTGGGTGAGCGCCCCGTCTCTCAGGCTGCACACCGAGGCCTAGGACTGGGCAAGAACTGGCCGGGGACTGACCCTGAGAGCCCAGCCTGGTCTTAGTCCCCTCTTCTCTCAGGGACACACCCTGCGCAGCCGCCCCTGGGGAACCTCAGGGGATCCTGAGTCGGAGTCAAGGCCCTCCCCAAACCCTCTCTGCTCGCTCCTCACCTTCAGTGACTTCAATGCAGGAGCCATGAAGAACAAGGTACCACCTTTGCCCAGCCTCTCCCTGGTGGCCCTGTCCCAGAGCACCCATGACACAGCCCTTCTCCCATGCCAGGCCCAGTCCGTGCGGGACGTGTTTGCCCGGCAGCTGATGCAGGTGCGGGGACTGAGTGGGGAGAAGGCGGCAGCGCTGGTGAACCGATACAGCACCCCTGCCAGGTACACCCCAGGCCCCCTTCCTGGGTGGAGTTCAGTTTGACTGGTGCGCTTGGGGAGTGGGCCTGGCTGTGGCGGCTGGGCAGAGCCAGAGGTGGACAGATCCGCTTAACCCTGGGAGTTCACAGAGGCCGGTGGGGAGGAAAACATCTTGGGAGGAAAGGGGGGGCCCAGGAGGGAGATGCTATTCCACCTGGTACTGAGAAGGCTTCCTGGAGGAGGAGGCTGGGCTGTGGAAACTGGGAGCTTTGGGGGCCTTCACTGGTTCTGTCCCAGTACTTCCCCAAGGGACAGCAGGCAGGATGGACCCCACCCAACCCCAGGCTGAGCCCTCCCACCTCAGTTGTCACGGTGCGGGCCCAGATAGTCAGCCCTTGTGCACTCCGCCCACAGCCTCCTGGCCGCCTATGATGCCTGTGCTACCCCCAAGGAGCAGGAGCTGCTGCTGAGCACCGTCAAGTGTGGGCGGCTGCAGAGGTGAGAGTGAGAGACAACCTGGAGGGAGCTGGGGGGGGGGGCGGGGCTGACCGTCCCCAAGCCAACCCTTTCCTGCCCCTCTCTTCCTGCAGGAATCTGGGACCAGCTCTGAGCAGGACCTTGTCCCAGCTCTACTGCAGCTATAGCCCCCTGACCTGAGCTGGACCCCAAGACAGACACCAGCCCCTGTCTCCCCCTCCATCTAGGCTGGCCAGCCTTTTAATTGAGATCTTCTACCTACAATAAAAGCCTAAGTGTTTGCAGCCTTCTGTGTTATGGAGATGCCAGGCCCAGGGCCCTTGTGAAATGTGCAGTAACTGGGATGAGGTCATGGGGTCCAGTGGTGGGGGTTTGGTTTGGTTTGTGGTGCTAGGGATGGAACCCAGAACTTTGTGCATGGTGGGCAAGTGCTCTACGGTTGAGCTACCTCCCCAGCCTCATCCAGTATTTCTTAAAGCAAGCTCCTGGTCAGGCATGGTACCACGTGCCTGTAACAACAGCACTGGGGAGGCTGAAGTAGGAGGATCATGAGTTCAAGACCAGCCTGGTCTACATAGGGAGACCCTGTCTCAAAAAAATAGAGCGAGGCATGGCAGTGGACACCTGTAATCCCACTGACTCGGGAGGCTGAGGCAGGAGGATCACAGGTTCAAGGCCAGAGTCAGCCTATGCAATTTAGCAAGACCTTGTCTCAAAAAATGTAAAGGGCCAGGCGCGGTGGTGCACGCCTGTAATCCCAGCGGCTCAGGCGGCGGAGGCAGGAGGATCGCAAATTCAAGACCAGAGGCAGTCGGCATAATTTAGCAAGACTCTGTCTCAAAAAGTAAACAAAAAAAATGGGCTGGGGGCGCAGCTCAGTGGTCCAGCACTTGCAAGCATGAGGCCCTGGGTTCAACCCCCAGTACCGCAAAAAAAAAAAAGAAAAGAAAAGGGGGCTGAGGGTGCAGCTTAAAGGTAGAGCATTTCCCTAGCATGTGCAAGGCCCTGGGTTCAACCCCCTAGTGCTGCAAGATAAATAGGTAAAAAAGAAGGAAGCGTGCTGCTAAGGACTTGAGGTTCTGTGGTCAAGGAGATGGAGTCAGTGGGGCATTGTAGCTTTGAGTGTACTTTATACAATAATCAGATGGTCCTTGGTCAAATAAAAGTTCCTTGGGTAAGAGGTTTCTATAATTTGGTAAAGAGAAGCTAAAAACCATTCACAGTCCAGTAGACTCAATTTGGAGATTGGAAAAGAGACCGAGGGAGCTGGTAGGGTTTATCCAGATGGCTAGTTTGAAGCAGAGCTAGGACTGGAACCCCTGGCCTCTTGGCACTGTCCTGAACAGGGTTTCTCAGGCCCCCTTCATGGCAGCCAAACTCAGCGCTCTGGGATGGGGCCTGGAGCCCGGGTACCTTGTTACCTCCTCCCCGCTCAGGGATTCTGAAGCCTGCATACACAGCCCCGAACTCCCAATAGTGGGGCTCCCTCGGTCTGAACACAGCCCCACTTTAGGTGGACTCGGCCTGCTCACAGCCCCTTCTCCAGGCTGAGGTTACCCACCCGCCTCAGCCACCAGGACTCCTTCTTTCTCCCTTTATTGCCTTTCTCTTTCTGACCTTCACAACATCTTCCCTTTGAGCAGAACACAGTCATCTCTGAGCCCCAGGCTCCTCAGCTATAGGCGGCTGTGGGGTGGTCCCTCCCTGAGGGTCCCCCCTCCTCAGAAGGTGTAGGCCCCCACGAAGACGGTGAGTCTCAATACGGAGCTGGCCCGGTAGCTCATGAGGGAGTTCATGGTGACCATCTCCAGGTCCAGCACGTACTCCCGGGGACCCGTCACTGGCCGGGCGAGGACCAGCATGGCACTCACGTTGTTGATTTGCTGCAGGGCACAGTGGGTGGCAGAACATGGAGACTGTGTCAGCCCACAATGGCAGGATCCTACCCAGCGTCACCTTCCTGCCCTGTGGCCGTGAGGTGGGGAGACAGCCCTCGCTAGGCTGTGACCCAAACTCTTCCACTCACACCCAGCTGTGGCCCCTTTTCCTGTCCCCAGGTTCTGCGCTCTAAGATCTCCCATTGGTTCTCTGCAACCTTTCCAGCCTTCTAACTGATGATTCAAGGCCAGTTATAACTTTGGAGTGACAGGGCCTTCATGACACAGAATAGACAGAATCTCTTCAAAACAATTACTTTTTTTTTTTTTTTTTTTCGGGACTGGGGGTTGAACCCAGGGCCTCGCGCTTGCATGCTCTCCAAGTCCTGGACCACTGAGATGCACCCCCAGCCCTCCTTCTTCTTTTTTTTTTTTTTACTTTTCTGAGACAGGGTCTCGCTAAGTTACACAGACTGCCTCTGGTCTCAAACTTGCAATCCTCCTGTCTCCACCTCCTGAGCCGCTGGGATTACAGCATGCACCACTGCGCCTGGCTCAAAACAATCAATCTTTTTTTTTTTTCTTTTGCTGTCTTGGGGCGAGGTGCCTCACCCAGGGCCTAGTGCATGCTAAGCATGTACTCTGCCTACCACTGAGCTATACCACCAGCCTCAAAGCATTAGATTTCTGATGCCACACTATGAGCCACACCTGGACCCCTGCCACCTCTAGCTCACCAGCAAAGGTGGATTGTCTGAGCCCAGCCCCTGCGCAAACCTCTCATGCCATTCCTTGTTTTGTGTGTGAAGGAATCAAGGCCAGGTAGGGGGATACTATTGGGACTCAAACTCCCGTGACCAGCTGCCTATGTGAATTACCTTTAGTATCTGCAGTTTGTACCACGGCATGTAGGCTACCCCTGGCTTCCCACAGAAGTCCTGCCTCCAGGACAGGGCTTTGAGAGAAGGGGTGAGGGGAGTGGCAAAGGCTGGTCTCCCCCTCACAGCTCCTGGAATTCCACCGCACGTTATGCGTGTCAGCTGAGGGGTGAGGGGAGGGTAGCACCTTACCCTAATGTAGAAGTCCCCCTGAGAGTTCCCGGCCCGGATCTGGAAGGCATTGTAGGCACCAGGGTAGACCGAGGTCGCCTGAATCTGGAACACATCGGCAGGCACGCTCCGCTCCGAGGTGATGCTCATGTACCGGTGCACAATGGAGGAAGGCTGCTCTCGACACAGGGGGTTGGAGGCAGGACAGAGGCAGCGGCTAGAGACCCCGAGGTGGGGAACACAGATGAGGTTCTGGCTCATCCCCCAAATAGCGTCCACCTCCCAAAAGGAGGAAATCCCAAGAGGATCCACCCGCTCCTGGTATGAGACTACAATTCCCCGCAGCCCCCGGGGTACTTGCCAGTCCGAGGAGATGCCAGTCTGCCCCACGGCCCTCTGGGAATTGTAGTTTCTGTGGGGGGGCCGGCATCCCATTGACTCACTTATCTGACACTTGGACATAGGGCTCCACACAACGGTTGGTGTCCACACAGCGGTATCCGCCATGGAAGTTGACACAGGTCTGGGCTTCAGAGCACTGGTGTGCCCCTGACTCACACTCATCAATGTCTGGGCCCAAGGAAAGGGGCTAGAATCAGGGATGTCAGGCCACCAGCCCCTGGAACCCTGCCCACCCATCCAGGCCACCTGTACCTTGGCAGAGCCTTGTGGCCAGCAGCTGGTAGCCCTGCGGGCACTGGCAGGAGAATCGGCCTGGCTCATTGACGCAGCGGTACTGACAGAGATAACTGGAGTAGCTGCATTCGTCGATATCTGAGGGAGGGTGGGGATGAGGACCCCAGGCCAATGGCAGTCCTCCCAACTGGACCCCACGGATGTTTACTGAGAGAGCCCACCCCATGTTAGGCTGTGTGTGGGAAGAAGGAAGGGAGGAGACAAGCCCTGCGAAGCTCAGGAAGAGGAGGGAGGGTTCGAAAAGAGGCCTGAGGAGCTGAGCATGTGGCTCAAGGGCACAGCACGCGCCTAGTGCAGGTAAGGGTCTGGGTTTGACCTCCAGCACCACAAAACAATAAAATGAAGAAAACAGAAAAAAGCCATCCCAGGCAAATATTTGGGAATTTAAAGGCTTGGTGCAGATCCTACTGATTGATTTAGGGGAACCTCAGTTTCCCTGCTAATAAGTTGAGTAGGTTAGACTAGACAAGTCCTGAGGGCCCAGGCTGCTCTAGTTTTCAGTAACTTCCCCAGTTACTGCAACCCATAATCAGTCCAAGCACCCAGTTCCTCCTGGCCAACTGTGAACCACACACTCAGGACATGCCCTTACGCAGCCAGGCACCAATGAGGCTCTGTTGCACAGCAAAGTGTTAACAAATCAAGGATACATCAGGTGACACGGAATGAGAAGTCTGGGATCGAGTCCTAGCCCCATCTCCTCCTTGGTGTGTGAACTTGAGCAAGTCATTTAACTTCTCTAAGTGGAAGAATGACAGTCCCCATTTCCCAATAAACTTGGCTGGATACATTAATGCCCTCTTTGCAGAGAGGGAAAAAAACCAGACCTACATCTTAAGATTGTTGACAGGATTAAAAGAGGCCAAATATGAAGAGGAAGCGCCCTGCCCAGGGCAGGTTCTCAACAAATGGTGCCTCACTTTGGCTGCCTGACACTTGATGAAGCCTCTCCACTATCACCATCCCCCTTCCTCCTCCGGACAACCCATTTCATAGAAGTAACAGGCTCAGAGAGGAGCACCTTGCCCTAAGGCAGGATCTGAAATGCAGACCAGCCTGACTCCCAGAAAAAGTGGCACCCAGGTCCTTCATCTCCCCCATGAGCTCCAGCAGCGACCTAACGGCGCCTAACATGGTGTCCCCACTAGGCCGTGAGTGCCCTGCAACCAGCCTGGGGAGAGGCACACGGAAGGTGTGAGGGTGCAGAGAGTGGGATGTGGATGCATCAAGCAGAGGACTGCGTGGCTGGAGGTGGCACAGCACGACGGCAGTCATGGGGGACGAACACAGGAGCCTGCGGCAGGCGTGGGGCTCTCACCGCTGCAGGAGAAGCCGTCCCGGTGCAGCTCATAGCCCTGGTGGCAGCGACACAGGAAGGTCCCGTAGGAGTTGAAGCAGCGCTGTTCGCACGGGGCTCCCATGTCACACTCGTTCACGTCTGGGGGCGCCAGGAAAGCAGCAGGGGGTGAAGGCGTAGGTGCAGCCCAGAGCCCCAACTCCATGTGGGCTGGTCAGGAAGGGAGCTCCCCACCTCGCCCCTCCCGCCCAGCCTCACCCACACAGGAGCGGTTGTTGGGCCCCAGCTGGAAGCCCGGCTCGCACTGGCAGCGGAAGGAGCCAGGCAGGTTCACGCAGCGGTGCTGGCAGTAGCGGTAGCGGCACTCGTCTATGTCTGGGATGGAGCCAAAGGAAGGAGGGCAGAGCGCAGAGGTCAGGTGGGACTGGAAGCCTTGACACCCAGGGTCTAGTTTGCACCTGGGAAGCTGCACTGGGCAAGGGCCAGGTCAGCTATGAAATCCCCCACCCAGCCGGGCGTGGTGGCTCACGCCTGTAATCCCAGCGGCTCAGGAGGCAGAGGCGGGAGGATCGCAAGTTCGAGACCAGAGGCAGTCTGCGTAACTTAGCAAGACCCTGTCTCAAAAAAAGTTAAAAAAAAAAATGGGCTGGGGGCACAGCTCAGTGGTCCAGCACTTGCAGAGCATGCAGGTGCAAGGCCCTGGGTTCAACCCCCAGTACCACAATTAAAAAAAAAAAAAAAAGAAATCCCCCACCCACATGCAGTCTTCTTCATCCGATGACAGGAGGGTGCAGGTGACGGGACGAGAGCCAGGCCAGGGGCACAGAGAAAGTACTGGAAAGGCCACTCCGTGAACTCACCCACGCACTCCGGCCCAATCTTGCGGTAGCCATCGGGGCAGGTGCATTGGTAGGAGCCAGGCAAGTTATGGCAATCCTGGCTGGGGCGACAGTCATGCAAGGCCTGGGCACACTCGTCCACATCTGCGAGAGACACCACTCAGCCCCTGCCTGAAATGTCATGTGCCACCAAACATGACAGATACCTCAAACTGTGAGGTGACACCGGCCAGATAACATTCACCTGGGCACATGGGAGATTGGCGACCTCAAACCTGAATACGTGCATTAGATCCTCTCAACAGTACAAATAACAGTCACCCAGCCTGGGAGCCACCAGGAAAGGTACCCCTAACCTGCCACACCCCGCACCCGGGAAGCACCGGAAACAAGGCCCTGTCCACTCAGCCCCAGCCACACTGACTCCAGGACCCTCCTCCTCCTAGGCCCATGGCACTCTGGTGTGGGGTCCAGCTCAGAAAGCATGCAGGGGCAAAGCTGAGGGCAGAGCCCTTGCATGTCTCTGCAGGAAGTGAACGCAGGCGCCCTAGGGGGAGCTACGGCAGGGGCCCACATGCTGGGCCCGCTGCAGTGAGATCTGGATGAGGAGCCAGAGACCTCTGAGCAAGGGAGGAACATGAGATCTGAGCTTTTAAACCACCTGGTGACAGGTCTTGGAGCCCGGGTCCCAGAGTGGCCCCCACTCACCCACACAGCTCTCCTGTTCGTTGGGCTCATAGCCTGGTGGGCAGGGGTTGGGGTGCTGAGCAGGGGGCACTGGTGGTGGTGGCCCCTCGCCATGTAGGTCATTGATGACAGCGGCTGAGCGGGGCAGGCACAAGTAGCCGCCGTAGTGGTTGATGCATTTCATTTCACCCTTGCAGGCCTCGGGGATGGTCAGGCACTCGTTGACATCTGCAGAGAAGGGCCTGCTGGGCACAGCCAGACACCTAGGCTGGCCCTGGAGGTGGTGGAGGCAAGAGCCCAGCTCGGCCTTCTCCACGTGTGTGAGGAGGCCAGGCCTTCCCTCTGCCCAGCGAACTAAGGCTGCCTGCCCAGGACCCCTCCCCAGGGTCTGCCAAGGCTGAGGTGGGGCTGCTGTTCCCACTGTTGCCCCCTTCTCCTGCCACCATGTGGGGCTCCACCCCTCCTCAGAGCCCTGGCCCTACCTTGGCCAAGAGTAATTTGGAGGCCTGCTGACCCTTCCCAGTAGACACTGCCCTCCCAAGTTGCAACAAGATAAAGAACTGGGCTGGGAAAGTCTTTCCAAGAAAGTGTACACAACCCAGCTTCTCTGAGCAGTGCCCCATTGCTCTCTAGCCTACTAGAGGGTAGAGGCAGGGTTTCCTCAGTTTCTTGGACAGGAGGGGCTGGCCCTAGTTGAGCAGGCTCCCAGAGAACCAGCGATGTCCTGGGCCCAGCAGAGCTAGGCAGAGGGCAGGCCACTGGGATCCCAATACCGCTCTTGGAGGTGGGGGTGTCCTTGGGGGAGTGGTCATGCCTTTCTGCTTCCTGGGGGTGATGGGTCCCCCAAGCACACTCACCCCGGCAGTGCTGGCTATCTGGGTCCCACTCATAGCCATCTGTGCATTCCTGGAAAGGAACCAAAGGTGGCCAGTGATCACCCCAGGTCCCCTCCAACTCGCCAGGCCAAGACCAGGGCCTGAGGCCAGCCACCCAAACACTGGCCTCTGGTTGATCCACCAACCAGAGGAGGGAAAATCTTCCCCCGCAGCAGGCCTTCAGCATCCTGGTCTCTGTCCCTGCCCATCCCGTCCCAGGGCAGTGGCCCCCAGTCCCCACCGTGTAGCTGTCCGGCTCCTCAGAATCCTGGGGAGACGCTGCTCCCAAGAGCAACAGCAGCAGCGCCCAGAGCAGCAGAGAGCCAGGGAGGCAGGAGGCGAAGGGAAGCATCCTGTGGCCGGGACGTGGTGGGCCGGGGTCAGGGGCTTCGGCCACGGCACCCCCCATTCTCTGTATCAAGAGGCAGAGTCCCCCCGCCCCAGCAGTTGCCCGCTCAGAGCTATGCCTGGGGCCCGGGAGACTTCCAGGGCTAGGGACCGACTCCGCTCACAGGCCCCGATCCCAGGCCCACCGCCCAGGGCCACCCCGCCCCCGCCCGATGCCCCAGCGGTGCGAGCCGAGGAGCGCAGGCCTCTCGGTTCTGCGTTGCGCCGACTCGGCCGAGATTCGGGCCCGCGCCCTCCCGCCTCGGACGGCCACTCACTTGGGCCCGCGGCGCCCGGCGGCTCGGCTGACTCCGGCAGTGCCTGCGGGCAGACGGACGGGCAGACGGCGCAGCTCCCTGGACGCGCGGCCCCAGGAAGCGCCCCCCGCCCGCCCGCCCGCCGCGGCGCGGCCCACCCCGGCGCCTCCGCCCGCCCTTCGGCAGATTCCTGAGCCTGCGCCAGGGGGAGGGACCCCGACCCCCAGCTTCTCCGCCCCCGGCCGGCCGCAGGCCCCCACCCGGTCCCCCGCGGCGCAGCCCAGAGCCGCCTCCAGGCGCCCAGCCAGGGTCCCCCAGCGCTCGCTTCTGGGCCATTGACCTTGAGGTCTGGCCTCCAGGTGAATCTGGGGGCCCCCAGACCGTCACCCAAAGTTATTCTGCGCACCTAGACTCTACCGGATCTGAGCCCCCAGAATTCCAGCCGGTGCACTCACACCTTAATCCTGCGAGGCACCCGGGTTCTGATTCTGTGCCTCCCAGAATGTACTGGGCTCTGAGACCCACACGTAATCCTGGGGCCTCCAAATCTCACTCTACAACCTCCAAAGTTTTATTCTCTGCGCCTAGCCTGTCATTCTACATGGTCCCAAAACCTCATCCAGGGCCTCCCGACCCTCTCCCAGCCAGGCACCAGAGGCTCCCCACGCAGCTCTGTCTCTCCCTCTGCCCTCCACCCGCAGGGCCGCCCTCAGCCAGGTGGTCCCTTCACTCCAGCACCGCCTCCCCCCCCCCCCGCCCTCCACGCGCAAAGCTACAACTGTTTGGGGGCGGGGGCGGCCGTTCCCTTTTGGCCCCAAATGAATGGAAGCCCCTGAGAAGTTAGGCAAGACTGAACTCAAGCATGCACGACTCCAGCGCCCCATGCCAGCTCCTTCCCGACCCTCCTCTCACCCAGGTCCCTCACCCCGTTTCCGCCTACGCCCCCAGCGGAGAACGCGCCTTTGGGGCGGAGTCTGGGCGGATCTGGCTCCCAGGAAGGGGCGGGGCCTTGTTTTGCCCACGTCTAGGGGTGGGGCCAGACGGGAAAGAGATGCGTGTGGAGCATCCCCTACCCCTGCTAGAGTGCGAGCGGGAATAGCTTGCCTTCTCCTCCCCAGCCCATCCCTTTCCAATCTCTGCTTTATCCTTTCGATTATCCCCAAGGTGGCATAGAGGAGGGCCTGCGCTGAGAAGAGGGGCAAGTGGGTTCCAAAGTGGGGTTCAGGGAAAACTGCTTAGCCGCTCCTCTCCACAACCCTCCATCCTTCCCAGTTGCTGGGGCAAGGAGGTTAACAATCTTTAACCGAAAAGACAGACAATAACAAGTGTTGGTGAAGATGTGGAGAAATTGGAAACCTCCTACACTGTTGGAAATATAAGATGGTGCAGCTGCTTTGGAAAACATTCTGGTAGTTCCTCACCATGTTTATGATCCAAGAATTTCGCTCCAAGAGAGCAGAGAAAACATATTTATACACAAAAATATATGTACTTAGTGTCTGTAGTAGCATTATTTATAAGAGCCAAAGTGTATAAACAATTCAATGTCCATCAACTGACGAGTAAACAAAATATGGTCCATCTAAACAGGGGAATTCATTCACAAAGAAGGACTGAAATACTGATATATGCTGTAATATCGACGAAAAAGCCAAATACAAAAGGCTACATATTCCATCGATATGAAATATCCAGAACAGAAAAATCTATAAAGACAGAAACCAAATAAATGGTTTCCAGGGGAAGTGGGAGGAGTGACTGCGGATAGGTGTGTGACTTCTTCCTTTCTTCCTTTTTCTTTCTTTCTTTCTTTCTTTCCTGTTCTCTTTTTCTTTATTGCCTTCTTTCCTTTCTTTCTTCTTTTTCTCTCTCTGTCTTTCTCTCTCTCTCTTTCCCTCTTTTTTTTTTCTTTCTTTCTTTTCTTTTTTTTCTTTTCTTATTTCTTTCCCCAGTACTGGGACATTGAATCCAGGGCCTCACACATGCTAGGGAAGTGTTCTACCACAGAGCTACAAAGATAACCCCCTCTTTTTTATTATTTTGAGACAGGGTCTTGCCAAATTGTATAGGTTGCCTCTGGCCTTGAACTTGTGATCCTCCTACCTCAGCCTCCTGAGTCACTGGGTGACTCAGGACCATGGTGAGGACTCAGGACTCAGGGTGACCATGATACGTTATTTTATTTTTATTTATTATTATTATTATTATTATGATGATGATGATGATTATTTAAGGCAAGATCTTACTCGCCGCCCAGGTTGTCCTGGAACTCTCAACCCTTCTGCCTGTGTTGTCCCCGGGGTTGGGATTACAGGTGTGTGCTGCTGTGCCTAACTAAGGGGTTTCTTTAGAAATGATGAAAATGCTCTGAAATTAGATAGTAGTGATGATTGCATAACTGAGTAAATATTCTAAAAATCACTGAATTACACATTTGATTTGATTTGATTTTTGTGGTGCTGGGGATTGAACTCAGGGCTCTGTACATGCTAGGCAAGTGCTCTACCACTGAATTATACCCCAACTCTGAATTATACACTTTCAAAGGTAAATTCTGCGATATGTGACTTGCATCTCAATCTAGCTATTTTTTTTTAATTCAAAATAAAATAAGTAAATGCTTCTGGTTTTCATGATCTACCCATTCCAGACACTGGCAAGGACTTTACACAATCTTCTTGCCAAGTTAGGGAAGGTGTGCCACTATCACCCCACATCACAAATGAAGGAAGCTGAGATTTGTTCTGGGCGCAGAGAGACTATTAAGACAGGATTGGAACTCACGTCCTGCTGATTCCAAAACTCCCTGAACTTTGTCGCATAGTAAAGAAGCCACCATGTGAACATGGGGTCAGGCTAGAGTGCTCCACTAAGTGTCATTCCATGC
Organism: Pedetes capensis; assembly: GCA_007922755.1. Lineage (NCBI taxonomy): Eukaryota > Metazoa > Chordata > Mammalia > Rodentia > Pedetidae > Pedetes > Pedetes capensis. Next base: position 5,886 of record VMDO01020080.1, on the reverse strand, counting down.
AAGCCCCAAGGAAAATATTTGCTGCTTCTCAGAGATGAGGCCCAGAGGCCCAGAGAGGAATGACTAAATGCATAGCTGGTGACTCAGTCTTGGACCTGACCCTCCAACTTTTCACTGGTCAGCCCAAGGGAGCCTACCTCCCCAGTGTCTTTCCCTGCCCTCACCAGATCTGCACTGTGACCCTTAGGCCTTCTCTTGATTGGTGCCTCTCTCACCCGTCACACTGAGAATCCTGGGCCCATGGGCCAAACTTCACTGGGCCCCAGCCAGGAGCTGTAAGCAAATGAATGAGTGAGCAAGTGGGGAAATCATTTGTTCAACAGATGTCTACTCAGGGGCCCGTACTGTCAGACATGTGCTAGGCACCAGCAACAGCACCAATCAAAAACACACCAGACCTTCTGGCCTCATGGAGCTCACATCTGAAGGTGGGAAGGCGACGGTCAAAGAAGAAAGTCCTCAGCCCCGAGTCCCTCTCCCAGTCCTTTTCCATGAGAGACAAGTTGGATGACACCTCCTTTCGTGCCCACCTTGGGCATACATAGCACAAGACCCACTGGGGTCCAGGCCCACAGGGCAGGTGCTGCTGTGGACAGTGCACCCACTGCATTTTAATGGAAACAGCAAGAGTCTTCCCCTCCCCCCACAGTGTGTGTTTTGTTTGTTTGTTTGATTGATTTGGAAATAGGGTCTCACTTAGTTGTGCAGGCTTCTGGCCTCAAACTTGCCATCCTCCTGCTCCTACCTCCTAAATACTGGGATTACAGACATGTGCCACCATGCCCGGAGGACTAGTTTTTTTGTTTGTTGTTTGTTTGTTTGTTTGTTTTTTGTTTTTTGCGGTACTGGGGATTGAACCCAGGCCCTTGCACTTGCATGCTTTGCAAGTGCTGGACCACTGAGCTGCGCCCCCAGCCCATTTTTTTACTTTTTGAGACAGAGTCTTGCTAAATTACGCAGACTGCCTCTGGTCTTGAACTTGTGATCCTTCTGCCTCCGCCTCCCGAGCCGCTGGGATTACAGGCGTGTACCACCGCGCCCAGCTTGTTTTTTGTTTTTTAATAGAGGGGTCCCTTGGCTTACTGTCCAAGGGAGAGGACATGGAGCAAATGGGAACCTCACAATTCTGGGGCAATTCCTAATGAAGAAATGAGGTAGTGAGTGACAGAATGAAAGGCCACACAAACAAGGCCCCAAGGTCAGAGTGACACCAAAAGACCAGGTGGCCAGATATTTGAAACAAATTGGCCCCAAGGTCAGAATGTTCCCGAGATGCCAACCACTGGGGAACATACACACACCGCCCCTTCTTCTCAAAGACTTCCCCCACCTACACTTCCCGCCAAGGCCCCCCCAGCCCAGTAAAACTCCCGGCCTCACTCAGCTCAGGGCAGCAGCCTCCCCTGAGCCACAGCACTGCCCAAGTGGGTTTCTCCCCCGACTCCTCCCCTTTGTGCCTGCTCCCCATAAACTTGCTTCAGGCAGGTCCACATTGTCTTGCGTCTGTGAGCCTCCACGGCTGGATTTTCTCTATCTGTGAGCATGTAACTGGATGAATCCCAGGATCAGAGCCCTCCTCCCTTCCCTCTCCCACCATGGGACCCTGGAAAGCCAGCTTTTTTTTTTTTTTTTTTTTTGCGGTACTGGAAATTGAACCCAGGGCCTCATGCTTCCATGCTTTGCAAGTGCTGGACCACTGAGCTGCACCCCAGCCCATTTTTTTTTGTACTTTTTTGAGACAGGGTCTCACTAAGTTACGCAGACTGGCTCTGGTCTCGAACTTGGGATCCTCCTGCCTCTGCCTCCTGAGCCGCTGGAATTACAGGTGCGTGCAACTGCGCCCAGCGCGAAAGCCAGCTTTTCATGCCCATCTCTGGTCTTGGCTGTTGGCTTCCAGCCTGGAGGCCCAAGGAAGTGTTCCCCAGCCCAAAGACCCATTTAGAACCAATGCAGCAGGGACAGAAGTCAAGGCCACTGCACAGCCTCTGACCTCACAGGCTTTGGCCTTCCTCTATCTGTGATGTTGACCTTATTATTTTGTTTTTCCTCCTCATCCCCAAGCCACAGCAGGACTAAGGAACAGGAGACAGTAGCCAATAGTCAGTTGTTCAGTCAACAAATACTTACTGAGTCTGCTGCATGTGGGCTTGTCCTGGCTGCTGAGAACACAGGCAAACTGGATGCCTCTAGTGTGCTTTATGCCATCAGCCATAGCCCTGTGGCATCCGATCCCGTCAGATCTCAGAAGCTAAGCAGGGTTAGGCCTGGTTAGTACTTGGATGGGAGACCGCCTGGGAACAACAGGTGCTGTAGGCTTGGGAGATGGACCCGGCAACCCACTCCCAAAAATCAATCCGCCATTGAAAACCCCATGAACAGCAGAGAAGCACTGACAATAGTGTTTCGCCTGTTGTACGTATTCAAGCCATGTGGGAGAGTCGGATATCGACTCCACAGCACCTAACAACAACAAGTGTGCTTTGGAGAGAGATGACCAGTGGGCACAGGTGCTGCAGGGGTTCCTGGGGCTCCAGTGGTTACAAGTGTGGAGGGATGAAGGCCTGAAGATCTGAAGTGGCTTCTGTGCTCTAGGGGTCCACCCTCCCCCTAAACCTGGCTTCCCTTCGTGGTTTCCCCACCCCCGCCCCCTACAACTTGATCTGCGTGGCTTCCTGGCCCAGGGCTCAGAACCGCTCCACCATGTCACTGACGGTCCACCTCTCCTGCCTCCTGGCCCTGTGTGCAGCAGGCCTAGCCCAAGGCGTCAGGGCCCAGGTGAGTTCTTCCAACCTGACTCCCGTCCCAGCCTTCTGACTGTCCCATGCCCGCCCAATCCCCTTCAGAAAATTGCCTGGTCCTTCCCATTTCTCAGAGGGAGCAACTGAGGCTGGGGAGGTGGTTGCTGGGCCCAGGTTCACACAGGAAGTCAGAGAAGGCTGACCAGCCGCCTGTGAGCACAGTTCTTGCATGGCTTGAGTTAAGGTGGGGTTCCAGTGAAGATTCTTCACCCTGTCCCCTCCCCCCTTGGTTCCTTGCCAGGACCCACGTCCCCGGCCCCTGGAGCTGAAAGAGGCCTTCAAGTTGTTCCAGATCCAGTTCAACCGGAGTTACTTGAACCCAGCAGGTACGCGGGTCGTGTACCTTTCCAGTCCAATCGTCCACTTAATAAAGAACTTGAGGCTCAAGCTAGGGAGCAGGCTTGGCCCAGGCCACTCAGCAGGCAGCAGGATGGGGTGTTGGGGGGTACCTCTTGCTTCCCTGGTGCATGGGTGGGCACAGGATCATCCTTTGCTACAAAGCTGGAGAGCAGGTGGCATCTGTGTGGCATCTACCCCGACCCCACAGAAGTCCTCTAGCTCTGCAGCCCCCTCCCTGTGACTCCAGGCTGGTGGCAGTCATGTGTTCTAGCCACCCCCCAAGGATATCCATTTTTGTCCCCTACGATGGCCTCCCTGCCTCCCCTCATCCCTACAAGCTGCCAGCCCTGCTCCTGCCTTCTAAGTCTTACCTCCCATTGGGGGCTGGTCTGCAACACCCGGTCCTCCAGCCCCCACCTGTTCCAGCTCACCCTGTGGTCAGAGGTGTGAAGAGGACGTGGTGGAGGTGGCACGGCAGGAAGCCTGTCTCCAGACACTGGCTTTCCCTTCTGAGTCACGCTCCCAGCCCCTGGCTCAGCTTCCCCTCAGGGTGGGCAGAAGCTCCCTTTGCCACCTCTGGGGAAAACCCAACCCCAGGTGGTCCGGCTAGCCACTTCCTTGGCTCGGTGTATGCAGGGGGACCTGTGAGGACTACCGGAAAGGAGCTGGTGCTCTCCTGGGTGGGTGTGGGCAGCCGGATGCCTAGCCAGTGGCCACTTCCTGCCTCTGGGTGCTTGGGAGCCAGCCTGAGACAACTCTTTTTGGGTCCAGAGCAAGCTCGCCGCCTGGACATCTTTGCCCACAACCTAGCCCGGGCTCAGCAGCTTCAAGAGGAAGATTTAGGCACAGCTGAGTTTGGGGTGACTCCATTCAGTGACCTCACAGGTACCGGGACCCTCCTGGCCCACAGGTGGGGGGTGGAGCAGGCTTCAAGGAATCCTGGAACACTGGCAGATGGACAGGGCAGACCTTCTGCTTGCAGGACCAGCCAATGTGCCTACCTCAAATCCCAGAGCGTAGGGGCAGGCCCTTGCCGGCATGTGTCCCAGCCCAAGTCAGGGGAGAGGTAGCAGGTACAGGGGACTTGGCAGCAAGGACGTTGGCCTCTTCAGGCCTCGGTATCCTTGCCCGATGCCTCCCAGGGTATCACGGGCACCCGAAAGGTCAAGGATGCAGACAGCTGGAGTGGGAGAGACAGAATGCATGGGGGCAGCGGGAACTGTCACCCCTGTGGCCCTGTCTGCCCTCCAGAGGAGGAGTTTGGCCAGCTCTATGGACACTGGCGGGGAGCTGGAGGAGACTTCAGCATGGACAGAAAGGTGGAGTCTGAAGCATGGGGGGACATGGTGCCCCAAACCTGTGACTGGCGGAAGATGGGTGGTGTCATCTCACCCATCAAGCAGCAGGTACCTGCCCCTGTCCCCATTCAGTGAAATCCAGTCCAAGAGGTGGGAGAAGAGCGGGGGGCAAGGCCTGCACACCCCCCACCCCGTCTGACCCACTAGGGAAACTGCAATTGCTGCTGGGCCATGGCAGCAGCGGGCAACATCGAGGCGCTGTGGGCCATCAGATTCCGCCAGTCTGTGGAAGTCTCCGTGCAGGGTACGGCAGGGAGAAGGGATGCGTGGCAGGGGAGGGCGGCCTAGGGGTACCCCCCTACCCATACCATCCCTTTCTGCCCCAGAGCTGCTTGACTGTGGCCGCTGCGGGGACGGCTGCGTGGGTGGCTTCGTCTGGGACGCCTTCATAACTGTCCTCAACAACAGTGAGTGCCCAGCCCGGCAGGACAACCACAGGGGTTGGGTGGGGGGGTGCTCCAGGGCGATGACGCCTTCCTTGTCTTGCCTGTCTCCAGGCGGCCTGGCCAGCGAGAAGGACTACCCCTACCAGGGGCACGCCAAGCCCCACAGGTGCCTGGCCAAGCAGCGCAGGAGGGTGGCCTGGATCCATGACTTCATCATGCTGCAGGACAACGAGCACAGTGCGGCCAGGGTGGACACGGGGGTGTGGGATGAGGGGGTCGCGGACAGGGAGAAGGGGACCACAGAGAGCCAGGACAGAGGTGGGCGGACCTGGCTACAGACGGGAGGACAGACACATGGAAGCGGCTGGGGAGACGAGGGCGATGACACGTGCTCATGTGACAGTAGTACCCCGGGGCCCGAGTGGCCTGATGGCACCTTCTCTCCCCAGTAATTGCCCGGCACCTGGCTACCCATGGCCCTATCACTGTGACCATCAACATGAAGTTACTGCAGGTGGGGAGAGCAGGAAGTGGAGGGGGGCAGGGTGCACAGGGGAGGGCCCAGACTCAGGCCCTCTGTCCCAACCCTGCAGCATTACCAGAAGGGTGTGATCAAGGCCACACCTGCCACCTGTGACCCCTGGTTTGTGAACCACTGTGTTCTGCTGGTGGGTTATGGCGAGAGCAAGGAGAAGGAGGGGACGCCGGCAGAGACAGTCTTGACCCAGCCTTACAGTCCACCCCACCAGACTCCATACTGGATCCTGAAGAACTCCTGGGGGGCCCAGTGGGGAGAGAAGGTGAGCGGATCCAACAGGGAGGGAACAACACAGAACAGGCCCTGCCCCGCCTTCTGGCCCTGAGGGTCCCTAACTTCCTAGGGCTACTTCCGGCTGCACCGTGGGAGCAATGCCTGTGGCATCACCAAGTACCCCTTCACAGCCCGTGTGCACCCACACACTCAGCAACAGCTCGTCTCCTGCCCGCCCTAAGCCTGGTGCGCCC
>VMDO01020079.1:0-38295 GCA_007922755.1 Pedetes capensis | reverse complement strand
CTCTTTCTGAGCTTGTGTTCGTTCACTTAAAATAATTTTCTCTAATTCCATCCATTTTGCTGCGAATGACCCTATTTCATTTTTCTTGATTGCTGAATAGTATTCCATTGTGTATATATACCATAGTTTTTTTGTCCATTCTTCTGTTGAAGGGCACTTTGGTTGATTCCATATCTTTGCTATTGTGAAAAGCGCTGCACTGAACATGGAGATGCAGGTGTCTCTGTGGTATGATGACTCATCTCCCTTTGGGTAAATTCCCAATAGTGTTATAGCTGGGTCATATGAGGAACAGCAATTTTTAATCTTAATCTATGTAACTTGGGGGGCTGGGATTTAGCTCAGTTGGTAGAGCACTGGGCTGCAGTCTCTGAGGACCCGAGTTCAATTCCCAGCACTGCAAAAATGGGAGAAGGGCCTGGCAATCCACTGCCAAGGCAATCCCGAAACAGCCATTGAAAACCCTATGAGGGTCGCTATGAGTCAGATACCGACTCGACGGCACCTAACAACAACAATGTAACTTGATCAAGATTTTCCTTTTGCAGTTAGAGCTTTTGTGGCTTATTTAAGAAGTCTTTGCCTCCATCACCATGATTCTTTATATGAGTGGCTAATTGTCATCAGTTTTGAAATATTCTACTTCGTTTGACTTTTCCCCTATTGGTGCAGCGCTGGCATGTACAGATGTAGAGGTTGCTCACAAGGGGAGATAAGTAGGGGCTTAAATCTAGCCTTTGCTGCACTCACTAAGCCACAGCTGGGGCAGGGCTACATTCCTCAGAGGACTAGGCACCTTTTCCTCTCCTCTCCTCTTCCCTCCCCTCCCCTCCTCCTCTCCTTTCCCCTTTCCTCTCTCTCCTTTTTAAAGATAAGGTCTTAGTATGTAGCCCAGGCTGGGTTCAAATTCACTGTGTAGTTCAGGGTGACTTCAAACTTGCAGTCTTCCTTCCTCAGCCTCCAGCATGCTGGGATTACAGACATGTGCCACCACACCTGGCTCAGGACACCTTTTTTATGATTCTCGCAAGGGCACCATATGGGCAATTGGTGACCCTGGCTCTCTGAAACCTCTAACTCCAGGCTACCTTTCTGGACTACATTTCCTTCCCTTGTCTTTCACCTCTCATCCCTTCCTGTCTGTGTTCTTTTGCTCTTAGTGGGCTCTTGCTCCATCTCTGCAGAGCCTGGTTCCATGCAGCAGAATCCATCTCAAATGCCCGCCCCCAGCCCCTGCCATTTCCCTGTCTTGTATTGTGATTTGGATGCCCTTCCTCTCCCACCAGACTGACTTCCGTGAGGGAAGCCCACGCTGTCTGAATCCCTGCCAGTGCTTTGCCCATAGCCAGCATGCAGGAAATCCACACGAATGTGCAACATGCAGGAAATCCACACGAATGTGCAACATGGGGCACCTTTGGACTCTTTGTAATCCTGGTCTGGTGCTAACAGTGCCCATCTCACCAGGGTCACTTGTTCCCAGCTGTCTGGAACCTCCCTGTCCATTTCCTTTCTGCTTTGCCCCAGCAGATGCCAGCCAGCTTGCTTTATAGCAGTGAAATATACAGCCTCAGTACACATCAGCTATTATATCTGCAGAACCACTGAGTATTTTACAAGTAATCAGTTCATGCAGACTGCACATAAATCATGTCTGCTCCGGCCTTTTGGACACTAATGTTCCCTTATTAAGGCATAAGTAAGCTTTCCTGATCTCATCCATTCTTTCTGACTTCTTTTTTAATTACTGCAAAGTATAGCCTTGTTGTCGCTCTACTACCTACTTTTTTCCACTCCCCCTTCCCCATGCCCTCATTGCCTTTTTGAGGTTCAGTTTGTTTTTTCTAGAACTTGCCAAATTGCCTTAGGAATCTGGGTACCTTGTGAATGGATTGGGAAAAAGGAAATTCTTATCACTGAAGGAAGCAGTCCCCATGTTTCTGTGTGTGATATTCTTGGCCAGTTAATATTTTTGTGAAATAGCTCCTGATGGCAGCCCTGGTTCCCCCAGAGAGGAGGGAAGTATTGCTCATGCCCAATACACAAAAGGACAATATCTTCCAATTAAGTCTGAGGAGTGGATAAAAAGTCATTTCATAAATGTCATTTTGCCTAAATAAACAGAGTACCTTCATTGTTTTTAATCCCTTGAAAGAGTGGAAGCCCTGCCCACCTTCTACACACATTATTTTAACATTTGTCCATTTGTCTTCTAACAGAAGCTACAGATCTTCACTGTAATACACGTGGATTTCTGCTTCCAATCTCTCTGGCTCTGCTATTAGGGCTCAGTCAGTTTTCATTTTGGTCTGAAATGACTCTAAGAGGGTGGAAGCCTACTATTATTTCCTGTGGTTTGGTCTGAAAAAGAATAAAAGGGGGACTTTTAGACAAAGTCCATAAAAATACTGCCATCTACTCTTAGAGATGTTTTATGAATACAAATTCCTGTCTAAATAATTACTGTTGGAGGTAGAAAGGACTCTAGAGTTTAGAAATTGTAACGACAACTTATTATTCTCTCTTAGCAACCACAGGGAAGGTGACACGGCACTTGTTTTTCTACAGACGGGCTGACACTATAATGCACCGTATTGGTTTTTAGGTCCTGTTTTTTAATCATGTATATAGATTATAGTGGAACTGAGGCACTCTGAGGTATTATTTTCTTCAAATGGGGAGAAAAGACATAAAACAGGTGTGCTTTTGGTGTCATTTAGAAATCACGGGATGGCTGGTAATGGTGGCCAGCAGGAGGAGAAGGCAGCTCAGGTACTGAGCGTGGCCCTCTGTGTTCAGGACCTATATGAAATTATACCCCTTATTTCATACAGGGTGAGGTCTTTTATGCTTTCTTCAGGAAAATTGAGGGTCTTTCATACTGTGGGGTTTAAGAACTCAAACTCAGGAAAAAAAAAATCACTTCCTCCCGGTTTTGTTTTCCTTTTGCGGGCAGCTGCCAAAATGGGTTGTGGACTGAACAAGCTAGAGAAACGTGATGAGAAACGGCCTGGGAATATTTATTCAACTTTGAAGAGGCCTCAAGTGGAAACCAAGGTTGACGTGTCCTATGAGTACCGCTTCCTGGAGTTCACGACCCTGAGTGCCGGTGAGTACCTGCCAGCCCTTGCTTTCCTGGTGGGGCATAGGTGGAGAAGCTGTGGGTGGGTGCCTGTCTAAAGGGGACACCTGAGAGCAATCCAGACTTTTATATAAAACTTCTCACTTTTTAAAAAATAGCAACTAAGTTAAAATAACACAGTGAAACCATGTGGGATCCAAGCATGACCCACGGATGGGCTGAACTTGGCCCCTGGGCCACACAGTTTGCAGCTTCTGTTTGGTCGCAAAGCCCATGGGAAGGGAAGCTTTGCCTTATCTCCTCATATATTTGCTCTTCCTCCCAAGTTCACCTGCCCATTGTCACCCTCTTGACTATCTGGGCTTGGCTTTGCCTCACTTGAACCAAGGCGAGTCTGGGTCACCTCCCATGACCAGTGTCCAGGGTTTGAGGGAACAGAGAATGGCCCTGGCCCTGCAGTGACTGGCAAATGATGCTCAAGGTTATCATTGAAGAGGGTCTGCTGAGTACCTACTGTGTGCTGTCAGTCTGGTGCTTGAGGAAGTCACGAGGCATGTCTGGGCTTCCTGGAGCTACTTACCTGGTGTGAGACAAAAGACCCAAACACGTGAAGAAAAAGTGCTCAACAGGTTACAGTCGTAAGTTGGGTGACAATGTAAAAGGATATTTGGAAAGGGAAAAGAGCACATGTCTCCTGGGGTCCCAGAGCACTGATCATGAAGTCCTCTTAACACCCTTCCTCCCTGGGCTCCTGGGTACATGTGAAGTGTCTCTGAACGTGAAGGAGAGCGGCTGGGGGTAGCCTCACCTTCATGGGTTTGATCCTGGATCTGCTTTGGTGTCACTGGTAAGTCACAAGGCGTTTTGGGCCTACAGTCTCCCCGTCCATAAAACAAACACCTGAGTGTCCCTGTCATGGGGCGGTTGTCACAATTAGAAGAGAGAATGTATGTGATGCTCTGAGCACAAAGTCTGGCCCTTAGTAGGGGCTGCTACTATTCCTCCCCCTCCTCCTCCGTCATCACTGCCGCCTCCTCCTCCTCTCCTCCTCTTCCTCCACCTCTTTCACCTCCTCCTCTTCCACCACCTTCTCTACCTCTTTCACCCTCTTCCCACTGCCACCGTCCCTAGTCTCGGGCCCCACTGCTTCTGAGCCCTGAGAGAGATGGACAGCTGAGCACTTCTGCAGGGGCAACTCTGTGAACTTTCAAGTCACCAAAACCAAACCTGGTATCTTCCTTATCTAGTTGCCTCCTTCTAGGGCCTTTTAGACTAATGTCACTACCATCTCTTACATGGCTAGACCTGACACTTCAATCCTCTGTGGCTATGGTGTCTCCTCGCCCAGTTACGCCTGTGTCTCCAAGCCTGTTCAAACCATATCAGAAGCTTCTCATAAAGCTAATGTGACACAATGTCATTTGGGCATTTGGTTATCCATTCATTTGTTCAGTGATTATTTGGGTGCCTAGTATGTGTTAGCCATTGAATAGCAGAGAAAGCACAACAATAGTGTTTCGTTTCTTGTGTGTAGGGTTGCTACGAGTTGGACACCAACTCAATGGCACCTAACAATAACAACAACTGTGTGCTGGGCATGGAAGACTGATGAAGGACAAACAAAATCATGTCTAGGAAGAAAAAATGGAAGGAAATGAGCTGAGATTTTAAATACTGCTTGTTAGGATACTGAGATGGTGGGGGAGGTCTTTCTTTTTATATTTTTTCATCTTGGTTTTATTTCTTTTATTATTAAGAAGAATAATTTTGCTCATAATAAAGCTATATGATGTGCTAATTTTTTTGTCCCCCTACTGCCTGGTCATTCATCACTGGAATAATTTCCCTAACTTCCTAGCTTGTTTCCATGTCCCGGGGTTCCAGTGAGCCCCACCAGGCTTTCCTGCATTGTGCTTCTTTGGTAGTATTATTTTTTTGTTTTCTGATTATAAAATGTCCAATATAAAGAGCTGGGACGAGCCCTGGAGGAAATACCCTCACATCCCAGCCTCCCTGCTTTTGCCCTTCTCCTTGTACAATCCCATCTTCTCTTCTCAGAGCCTACCTGTGGCTCTTGACTCTCGCCTCTCCCTAGTGGCACCAGTTTTCCTCGGATCTCCTTCTCCTGCCATTTGTCTTTTGTGTTTTACTGGGCCTTGAGCTTTCTGGATCCCTCCAGGCCCCCTTGGGCTTCTGCACTGCCTTTGTTGCTCTGTGCTCTCTGAGGCCGTGGGTTCCATCCCCAGCACTACAAAAATGGAAGAGGTATGTGTCAATCCACTCCCGAAGCAATCCCAAAACAATCAGCCACTGAACACCCTACATAGGGTAGCTATGAGTCAGACCCCACTTGACAGCACCTAACAACAAGATTTCTCTGCCTGGAAGTTCTCCCCAGAGACCCTCTTGCCTCATCTCTTTTTTAATTTTTTTGAGACAAGGTCTTGCAATGTAGCCTAGTTTGGCCTCAAACTTGCAATCCTCCTGCCTCAGCCTCTTGAGTACTGAGATTACAGGCAAGTAGTGTTACACTTGGCTTGCCTAACCTTTTTAACCCCCTTCATCTCTCTGGAGCTTTTCCTACCCATCTATTTGAAATTTCTACCTTCTCCACAAGTCCCATCTCATTCCCCTCTTGACTTCCTCCATAAGCACTTCTCACCATGTGAAGTGCTACATATTTTGCTTATCGCTGTTTGATCCACATTTACTGCCTGCCTTCCTTCATTAGAAGGTAGAGCTCCTCAGCTCAAGTGCTGGGGTTGTGTCTTTTTTATTTTCTGCTGTACCCTCTGTGGTTAGGACAGTGCAAGACATTTAATGTTGTTGTTAGGTGCTGTCGTGTCCGACTCATAGTGACCCTCGTACGGATTTCAATGGCTGATTGTTTCGGGATTGCCTCAGGAGTGGATTGCCACACCTTTCTCCCCATTTTTGCGGTGCTGGGAAGGGAACCAGGGACCTCAGAGACTGCGGAGTGGTGCTCTACCAACTGAGCTAAATCCCAGCCCCGGACATTTAATAGATATCAATAAATGTTGAATGACTATTCAACATGTGTTTTTGCATCCTGCTCTTTTGCAGCTTAACATTGTATAGTGAGGCATGCACACTGTCATCCATATGCTGTGAAAGTATGATTTAATGTCTATACATGATTTAATCACTTAATGCGCTATAATTTATTTAGCAGTCCTCTTTTATTGGACATTTAAGTTATTTTGGGCTTTGGGCTATTATAAATAATGTTGTGATAAGCAATGTTGTACATAAATCTTTGTGTACATTTCTGGTTATTTCCTCAGGAGTTGCCAAGTTGAAGGATGCAAATGTCAGGACTCTTGATAAATTGCCAAAGTGCCCTCAAGATAGGACCTGTTTGTATAAAACACACATCTGATCATGCTCAGTTCTTTGGGAGGTTCCCCTGGGCAAATGAAGTTGAGGGTCAAGCATGTGCCCAGGCCTTTCTGTAGGTTGGCCTGCCCTTTGCAGACTCTCTCCCACTGATCCCGTGGGGGACAGTGTCTGTGGCTGAAGGATTGCCTGCTCTCCCAGTATCCTCTGCTCCCAGATCCCCACTTCTGCACAGGCTTCCCCCCTCATCCTTCCCCACCACCAAAAATCATTTCTTCTTGCCATTCATCCATCAGAATTTCCCTTCTGCACACCTGTGGTTTGTCAGTACCATCCTGTGACACTTTTATATACATCATCCAGTATACATCATATACTAAGCATGTTTGTGTTTTCCTTTGCTTTGTTCATCTTTCTGTTCATCTTCATCATTCATGCTTTTTGGCTGCAAGGAGCTGTGCTAACTAGTTGAGTCCTAGCAAACCTAGTAGTCCATGTTACACATGCCAACTTGCATCCCTGCAGCACCTCTAGCTGTTCTCATGGCTCATCCACTGTTCTACAGGGTGGAGCTTTAGCTTAGTTGGTAGAGTTCTGCCCCGTGTGCTCTGAGGCCCTGGGTTCGATCCCCAGCACTGCAAAAATGAGAGAAGGACCTGGCAGTCCACTCCCCAAACAATCCTGAAATAATCTGCCATCAAAAATGCTATAAATGACAGAAGCACTGATGTGGTGCTGGGCATTGCACAGTATCGGGGAATGTTTCGTTGTAGTATACGTAGGGTCACCCTATGTTAGACCCAATTCGACGGCACTTAATAACAACTACTTGTCAAGTTCTGTGATGGAACAGCATATTCCTGATCTCATTTTTTCCTAACTTTTTCCAACTTTATCCATGTGTAATTGCAGTGCCTACTGCTGTATGTACTTAAAGTGTTCAAACCCATGAAACTCTCACTACAGCAAGAGGCAGAACATTCCTATTCCCCAGTGTCCTCAAGCTCATCACCGTCCTTCCTTTGTTCTGACCCTGCATTCCAGATAACTGCTGACTTGCTTTCTGTCAGTTTTTCTATCACTGACTTTATTTTCTAGAGTGTTACATAAATGGAATCACCTGGTACATATCCTTTTCTATCTGGCCTTCTGCACTCGGCTTTCTCCTTTGCAGCTTCTTTTGTGTTGTCTGTGTTCATCTCTGTCATATTGCTGAACAGTAGTCCATGGTGTGGATGTACCATGGCCTGTTTTTCCATTCACTTGTTCATGGACACTTAGGTCATTCCAGTTTCTGGCTACTACGAGGTAAATTTCTATGCATATATGTCTTTGTATGACTTCTTGTGCCATTTTATACTTGCAGTGACCTGTGAGTTCCCTGGGTACATGCAACCCTTCACACACACGAGGAAATAGATGCTCAGACAGCTTAAGTAACTTTACCTAAACCGAAGTACTAGGAAGTGACAGTGGTGGATTTCAAACCTAGATCTCATGGGCATCAAAACTCTTTATGTCTTATGAACTGCAAGATCCTAGGCAAGTAGGCGATAACACCAATCACAGCATTCTGGTTAGAAACTTGGGTTACGTAATGTAGAAGGGCATAAAAAATTTCTCCTTGATAAGATTTTGGCATAATCTTTCATAGGATATTTTTTAAATAGCACTTGATATGCTTATTTTTCACAGAGCAAATGCTCTTCTGACTCTTAAACAAATACAAGTCAGGGGAGGGCTGTTGGCTCACATCCCCCTGGTGGCTTAGGCAGGAAGGGGACTGTGTTCATTTTTTCAGAAATCAGGATCAGAGTTAACAGGGCTTTGTCCCTTGCTTTAAGCTTACTGCCATTGTGGATAAGATTGGAACATTTAGCCTCACTTTTAGGGTTGGCAGAGGCAAAACACAGCAGGAATCTCACAGTGACACACAGAAGCTGCCAAAACTCTCAATGCTGGGTGATTTGATTGAGTCTTAAATTTTCAATTAAGTCTGGTCACCAAGGGATGAACCTGCCCTTTGATGGGTTTCATCACAGGCAGAGGCCCATAAAGCATCACAATTTCCGTAAAACGGTGCCTCATTATGCCTTTTATGTGTGTGTTTTGCCAGCCTCTCTGTGCCAGGCCACTCTCATTTCACTTGTAAGCTACCTGTGTTGGCTCTGTGAGAACCGACTCTGTTTTATGCATTAGGTGCTGGGCACAATTGGCCCAGTGAGTGATCTGTACAATGAGGCCAGTGCCCAGAGCTTGGGCCTTGCTTGAACTCTCTGGCTCTGCACTGTCCAGTATAGGAACCCCTAGCCATATGGCTCTTTGAATGTAATCATTCATTAAAATCAAATAAAATTAAAATTTTAGCTCCTCTATTGGACTAGCCACATTTTGAGTACTTAGTAGCCGTGTGTGTCTGGTGGCTGCCATCATGGGTAGTCCATATAGGGGGACATCTCCATCATCTCTGAAAGTTCTGTGCATCAACATTGTCCTAGTCTGTTTTAAAGGGAGGAAAATGTGGTTCCTAGTCAGAATCTGCATGTCTAATTAAGAATAATGTGCCATTTTATCATGAATGTTTGCCCTTGGGTTCATAACAACCTTACGATAATGTTTCATTGATTCCACAAATATTTACTTATTATTGACCTTGGGCCATATGCTGTGTCTTAGAGACTTATGAGTGAACCAGACAGAAGGTACTCCCCATTGACTTAGTCAAAATACCACAGACTGAGTGGCTTAAACAACAGACATTTACTTTTTCACAGTTCGGGAGATTGTACGTCTACACCGGAGACTGGGATGCCACTGTGGCCAGATTCTGGTGAGGGCTCCCTTCCTGGCTCACAGCCAGAAGCCTTCTTGCTATGTCCTTTCATGGCAGAAAGGGAAAGAAAGGTAAAGTCATGGAGAGGGAGACAGAGAGAGAAAGAGAGTATACCCCCTTGTGTCTCCTAAGGGCACTAATGCTATTTGATTAGGGCCACACCTTTATGATCTCATTTGACCTTAATTACTTCCTTACACCAAATGTGGTCACATTGACAGTTATGGCTTCAACTTTGGGAGATACAGTTCAGTCCTAGCACTAGTCTAGTCTGCTAGTCTGGATTGGTTGGAAATCTCCTGTAGACAAAGGACCAGTACTGGAAGCTAGAGTCATGGTTACAAGGGGGACAATGGTGTCCCTAGTCTTGATGGAGGGGTGGAAGGCTTGAGATCTACAAATGTATTTGGAGTTAGCCAGGCAAAAAGATGAGTGGAAGAAGAAGGTGGAAGAAGATAATCTTTCCAGGTAGGGGGATGACTATGGGAGGGACCAAACCCTAGAGACAGTATTGTATATTGAACTGCAGGGGGTTCAGTTTAGTTGGAGTGTAGTCCATAGTAGAAGTAAGTGGGGGCAAGATAACTCATTGGGCTGAGGAGTCTAAGCTGTCTCAGGAGCACTGAAGCTTTGTAAGGTAGGTAGAGGGTGATCGACATGACAAAAATCAAGTTCTGGAAAGACCTCTGAGTTTGGAATGAAGATGAATGGAAGGGACTACCCTGGGGAGGGAAGAACCATTCAGAAGTCATTGCAATCATCAGGCCAGGTGAAGGTGGTCTGAGCCAAGATAGTGGCAGTGGGGACAAGAGAAGTGGGTGAGTCATGAGAGATCAGGAGGTGGTCCTGGGATCACATGGCAGGCAAGGGAGAGCAGGGAGCACAGGAGGAGGGAGAATTACTAGGCACCTGGGTATGGTGCAAAGGTCACACACCAGATGCTCTGATTCTGCTCAAAGCCTTTTCAGCTAGGGCTAACTCCATCATCCACGCAGTTCTGAGAGCCAGGGGCCAGGTATTATTTCTTTCTGGCTCTTTTTATTTATTCATTCACTGTCCAGAGGAAGAAATTGCTCTGCCACTAGTAGTAAATCTACAGCCATACTCCTCATACTGGGTTCCAATTCCAATTCCAGTCTGATCTTGGAAGCTAAGCAGAGTCAGGCCTGGTTAATCATTGGATGGGAGACCACCTGGGAATACTAGGTGCTGTAGGCTAGGGAGATGGACCCAGAAGCCCACTTCTGAAACAATCAGCCATAAAAAACCCTATGAATAGCAGAGAAGCACCGACATAGTGCCAGGCATGGCCTAGTGTCAGGGAATGTTTTGTTTTGTTGTACATAGGGTTGCTAGGAATCAGACCTGATTCAATAACACCTGACAACAACAAGTAACAGTAAATGGGACTAGAACGCAATGTTTCAGCTCTTCACATGAACTTTGTCCATTGCAGGAGAGTGAGAACTCAGTGCCCACTGGAAGTCCCACTGAGTGGTGTCTTGGAGGTGTGTCTGAGCAACTTGATTGGGGGATAATTTATATATAATGAATATGTTCACTGTTAAGTACATTGTTTGATGAGTTTTGATAAATGTAAGCACCAGAGAACTGCTACCACATTCAAGAGTAGAGAACATTCCTATCACTCCAGGAAGCTCCGTCAAATGTCTCCACCTGCCCAGAAAACAACCGCCATGTTCTTTCATCACTATAGATTCATTTTGCCTCTTTTTGAATAGCATATAAATGGAATCATACAGTGGGAGTTCCTTGGTGTCTGTCTTCTTTAATTCAACGTGTTTTTGTGATTCTTCCATGAAGTTATTGTCTCATGAGCCCGTTCCTTTTTGTTTCTGAGTAATATCCCATTGTTTGGATGTTCTGCAATTTGTTTAATCCATCTTCCATTGAGCATTTAGGGTATGTCAAGTTTGGGGCTGGTATGAAAAACATCACTGTGATCAAAGTGATCAAAGCCTTAGGTGGATAATGGGTTCATTTCTGTTGAATAAACATATCAGCAGTGGAATCAGTTAGTTGTTTGGTAAATGCCCTTATATTTACCTTTATAAGATACTGCCAACCAGGCATGTTGGCCCACACCTGTAATCCCAGCAACTCAGGAGGCAGAGGCAGGAGGATTGTGAGTTTGAGGCCAGAGGCAGCTCAGTGGTAGAGCACTTGCAAAGTATGTGCAAGGCCCTGAGTTCAACGCCCAAGTATAATGCAAAAAAATAAAAATAAAAATAAAAATCTTTTAAAAATTGGGGGAGTAACAATAATTTGCCAGGCATGGTAGCATATGCCTATAATCCTACCGATCTGAGAGGCTGAAGCAGGAAGTTAGTGTATTTGAGGCCGAAGGTAGCTCATGCAACTTAGCAAGACCATGTTTCAAAATTAAAAATAGAAATTGGGCTGGGTGCGCAGCACAGTGGTAGAGCACTTACCTAGCATGTGTGAGGCCTTGGGTTCAACCCCTGAGTACTGAAAAAAGAAAAAAAAGATGCTGCCTAACTGCTTTCCCAAATCCTTGTACCATTTTATATTTCCCATACCATTGCATGTGAGTTGTAGTTTAATTTTTCATATGTAATCATTAGAGCTATTTATTCAGCATCTTGTTTTAATCTCTTTTAAATTAACAACCATAAGAGATAGGTGGAGCCTGTGATATGACATAAAAAAGTAGATTGAGAACAGGAGTTAGGAACTGTGATAAAAGTAACTTACAATCAGCCACTAAGCTGTTGGTGGTTTGCAGATCTGTCCTCTTTCTGAATAGCAGGGCCTTCCCTAGGGGCTTCCTTGGTCCCTGAGTCTCCAGCACAGTGTGTTGCTGGTAAACGACATCCCAGCGCTTCACTATGAAAAGGTTCAAAAGTCTTTTATGCTCCATTGCCTGTCTTCTCAAGCTTGTCTCCTTTTTCTCCTCTTGAATTCTTACTTATAAAACATTCCCATGACACACATTACAATTTCTAGGATCAGGCACATGGCCACATTTTTAAAATTCCCATCTTTGTGGTTTTCCTGTCTAAGGGGTCTTTAAGGGCTGACCTTTGAGATGTTTTCAGCATTGTGCTGACCAAGCTCATACTTGGATTTTGGCTGCCAGCACTTCAGCCTGTATATAAATTTTGGGTGGTCGTGATAAGAACCCAGGGTGATGCTCTCTATTCAAACATGCATATTATGCAATGAATCATGGTAGGGCCCAGTTTTTATTTAACTTTCCACTCTGGGCAATGTTATCCCTAAACACAACTAAGAAGCAGCTGATAGCCACTGTCTGTAGGTTATCTTTTCATGATTGCTGGGAAAAAGACTAGTCTGGAAAGAAGGGTCACAGTTTATATCACGTTCTGAAAATTAAGGAATTAAAGGTTTTTTGCGGGGGCGGGAAGAGCGGTTAAGAGGTTAAGGGCTTAATACTTAGTTATAAATCCTGGCATTGTTAGCCCTTCTGATTTCAGGGGTTGTAAAAGAGATGACAAGGAGGTTCCAAGAAATCACCCCAAATTATGTTAACATCCAGGAAATACCAAAAGCCTTCAGAGCTGGTCATTATCTTGAAACAGTGGTTCTCCAACTTGAAGGTGCATTAAAATCACCTGGAGGGCTTGTGAGACCGCAGGTCTTCTGGCTTCGAGCTCAGAGGCTGTGACTACAGTCTGGAGCAAGGACACAGAAGCTGCATTTACAACGTGTTCCTGGGTGCTGCTGATGCTGCTGGTCTGGGGACCACCATAGTCTGAGAACCTTAAAAGACCATTGGAATACAAATTCCTTTTATCTTAGTGGATATGTAGTGAATGATGATACTGGTATGATCTTTTCAATATAGAGTAATTAAATAAATACATATCAATTTATATATTTTGACCAATTTATAACTTATTTCCTTAAAATGGATTGCAATATATTTGGGAAGATAGGCCATAATCCTAAAAAAAACATAATAATAGAATTTGATACAGTGATTCTTAAACTTTGTTAAAAGACGTCCTATACCCAGGCCAGTGGGCTGGAGTTCAGCTCAGTTGGTAGAGAGCCACTCTGCACTCTCTGAGGCCTTAGTTTGATCCCCAGCACCACAAAAATAGGAGAAAGACGTGGCAATCCATTCCTGAAACAATACCAAAACAATCAGCCATTAAAAACCCTATGAGGGTCACTATGAATGGGGACTGGACTCTACACACGTAACAACAACATACCCAGCCCGCATGCCAGGCCAATTTAAATTAATCTTGCAGGCTTGGGGCAGTGGTGCTTCCCAGCGATGGAGCAAGGGTTGAGATCAGAGGCAGCCTATGTAACTTAGCAAGGCCCTGACTCAAAACAAAAAATAAAAAAGGGGCTGGGGATGCAGCCCAGTGGTAGAGTACTTGCAAAGTATGTGCAAGGCCCTGGGTTCAGTCTCCCCAGTACCAGGAAAAAAGAAAGTTAATGTTGCAGATGGGACCCAGATTCCAGTAATTTTTGAAACTACAGGTGGTGCTGCTTTGGTTGCAAACTGGTGCAAGCGGCTCTTGTTAAGTGTCAGGTGGTTGCTGTGAATGCGGGCATCCCAACAGATGATCCTTAGGTGAGGCTCCGTGCACAAAGCGTGTTTTCCTTCAGCCCCCAGGGTTTCAGGGCCACTTGAACGCTGGCTGTTTCCCCCCATTCCTGGAAGCCCCGTCTTCTCCCAGAGTGTTGTGTGAGTATCTGGTGAACTCTAGAGGAGAAGCTGTGGGTGGTGTGAAAATTTGGCATACATGCCGAAGAGCCACCCCAAGGGGTGAGCTTTCAGGGAAGGTGCCCCCAAAGGAGTGGGAGCTCCTCCCTGCCCTAGATTAGCTTGGGCTGGTGGAGCTGGGATGTGCAGGGATGGAATTCAGTTTTTGGTTTCTGAGATGACCATTGAGAGAGGGGGGTTAAGGTGGATAAAGGGTGCTGGTTTTTCTGGTGGATGGCCTTTAAAGTTTTAAAGTACCCCTGCATTAGTGGGGTGTACACAGGGACAGTGGGGTTTCCCATGTAGCCAAGATGCTGGGGGCTTGAGGAAGCGGTTTGTGTTTGCTGGGGAGCTTGTCCCCCGCAGTCCAGCCCAGTGGTTCTCTAGGTGTATCCCCTATAATAGCAGCAGCACCAGTATCTGGGAGCTTGTTAGAAGTGCAGTCTCGGCCCCCTCCAGACCTGCTAAGTCATAGCCCTAGGAGCCACAGTCCACAGTCTGTGTTTAACAAGCCACCAGGTGTGTCTAATGTTTTTAAAGTTTGAGAACTGGGCTGGCTGTTCTGCTGACTGCTTTGGAGGGGGACAGTGGAGGGGCACATGAGGGAAGGATGGATCTGGGGACATGAGCATCTGAGTGGGGGAAGGAGTATTTGCAGAGGCCGGAGGGCTCTGCTGGAGGCAGAGAGTGAGAGGCAGCTTTGGGAACAGCATCCTGCTGGCTGGTAGGTTTTCCAGTGGTTTAGGTCTACAGTCTCTTGGCTTGGGTGCTTTGTGGAGTGAGTATCTGTGCCTTTCAACCTCGTTGAGGACAGTTGGAACTATAGCTCTGCCCAGCACACCCCAGGCATGCTGGGAGCCCAGTAACAGCCCACATCTAGACAGGCCTTGGTTTCTAGTCCGTTTAACCCTAGCAGCTTCCTTCAGTACCAGGCCTGCCTTCTGGGCTCTTCTCTGGAAGCCTTTGGCTTCCCCCCCCTTTATTAGTAAATAATAATGGGGTACAGAGTAATACAACAATGGCTTTTTCCATTATGCATCCTTTACATCACTTCTAACAACACTTTCATGGACCCACAAAGTTTATGGAGGCTTATGGCTAGTTTGTAGTTAAACTCTGATACCTATTTGGGCTATCTTCCCCTATTTTTCCAACATACTCATGAAGTTGTGCTGTTTACATTGAGATTGACCTCCCCCACTTCATACCTCCCCATTGACCCTTCTCCCCATCCCATCTTCTCTAATCTTCGCTTCCCTTTGCTAGATCCTTCCCTCCCTCCTCCTTTTCATTCCTTAAATTGTCCCTTCTATGCTAAGTTTAATTATATATTTTTTATATTTCAATTTATGCATAGGATTTATTCCTTTAAGTATGATCCAAAACCCACATAAGAGTGAGAACATAATGTTATTTCTCTTTTTGGGCTTGTGTTCGTTCACTTAAGACGATGTTCTCTGATTCCATTTTGCTGCAGATGACATTATTTCATTTTTTAAATTGCTGAGTAGTAGTCCATTGTGTATATGTACCATAATTTTTTCATCCATTCTTCTGTTAATGGGCACCTTGGTTGATTTCCATATCCTTGCTATCGTGAAAAGTGCTGCATTGAATGTGGAGATGCAGGTGTCTCTGTGGTATGATGACTTGTCTCCCTCTGGGTGTATTCCCAGTAGTGGTATAACTGGGTCATATGGCAGCTCTATTTTTAGTTTTCTGAAGTATCCCCATATTGATTTCCAAAGTGGTTGAACCAATTTACAGCCCCACCAATAGCGTAAGGAGGTTCCCTTTTCTCCACAGCCTCTCTAGCATTTGTTACTATTTGTTTTGTTCATCTTGGCCATTCTCACTGGAGTAAGGTGGAATCTCAGAGTTGTTTTGATTTGCATTTCCCTAGTGGCTAGAGCTATTGAGCATTTTTTCATGTGTTTCATGGCCTTGTGAACTTCTTCATTTGAGAACTGTCTATTCAGTTCCTTTGCCCACCTGTGTATTGGATTATTTGTTTTCTTGGGAGTTACTTTCTTGAGTTCTTCATAAATTCTGGAAATTAGTCCTCTGTTAGAAGTGTAGTATGTGAAGATTTTCTCCCATTCAGTGGGGTCTTCCTTAGCTCTGTTGAGCTAGGTGCCCACCACCCCCAACTACCTTTATCCTCCTTTATTTGTTCCTTGCTAGGCTGAACAGGCCCTGCAGAAATGACCTGGGGTTGGCCACATAGCACAAATGTTGATGGACTTAGCTCTTGTGTGATATGTTGGGGAGTTACTGGGGTTAACATCTGGAGGCAGATGCCTGCAGGTATAGGCCCTCCTTCCTGGAGCAGCCCCAGGGTAGGTGTGAAAGGAAGGAAAGGCCTTGGGGGTGAGTAGTTATTTGCATTACAGGAAGATTCTTGGTTGAAGTGAGCTTCACCATGGGGTTCCTTTAGATAGAGCCTCAAGGACCTTGAAGTGTTTGTTTTGCCATCCCTTAATGAGGTATTTATTACCTCTCTCTAAATATGAAACCTGCCGCATCAGAACATAACATTCCTCTATAACATTTGCAGCTGTTCAGAGCAGAACAAAAAGTCATTGATGTCAATGGCATTTGTTTTTGTTTTTGTTTTGTTTTTTGATAGGAAAAAACAAACCTTAAAGCAAAATGTTAGAAGCCATGGAGGAGGGAAGGAGAATGAGTAGAAAGAAGGCCTTGAGCATCCCTTACTATCACAGCATAAGGCAGAGGAGGCTCCATGGTCTCACTCTTTCTTTCCTTTTTTTTTTTTTTTTTGCAGTACTTAGGGGGTTGAACCCAGGGCTTCATACATACTTTGCAAGTGTCCTACCACTAAGCTGTACCCTCAGCCCCTTATTTTTTATCTTGAGCCAGGGTCTCACTAAATTACACACACTGCGTCTGGCCTCAAACCAGCGATCTTCCTGCCTCTGCCTCCTGGGTCCATGGGATTACAGGCATGAGCCATGGTGCCCAGCCATAGTCTCACTTTTTATATCCCCCAAACCTTAGGCTTTTCCTGGAGGGTGGGTCCTCCTGTCACATAGTACAAAGGCTGTTCCCTGCTGTTGGCCTTCCTGGAGATCCCTGCAGATGACCTATTGTGGCAAGAACCACAGGCTTGGATGATGGCCATGATGATGATGATAATAGTATTGTTGTTAACAGTAAGAGGAGCCAACTGCCCCATAGGATGAATGGAGCCTCAATAAGGTTATCCAGCATACCATGGGACTTGCCATTGCTCTTAAGCAATGGGGATCATATCAAAGGTTTCTCAGGTAGAGCTTTGAGATTTGGGAGGCTTTGATCTGTCACTCAAAGACTCCAGGTAGGCCAGCCCTCCTTTGGATCATGCCCTACACTAGGGAGAACTCACCTGGACATTGAGGCAAAGGTGGTAAGGATGCACATAGCCACTGAGTGTTGCCTTGGGCTCTGTGGTTCACAGTGTGGCTTTGTATACTTTAGCTCAATTAATCCTCACTTCTCTGGAGGGGCTGGTTTTAGCTGCTTGATGGATAGGCTCAGTGACGGGTGGTCCTTTATACAGGGTCTTCCATGCCCATGTATCTTGTGTGTCTGGCTGCCATCCAGGGTCTCTGAGGGTTGGAAGCCACTTGAAAAGCCATGGTGCCCATCACCTGATGTTATTGGGTGCCATCAAGTTGGATCCGGCTCATAGTGACCCTATGTACAACAGAACAAAACACTACCCACCACTGTGCCATGCATGCAGTCTTTTTACATTTGAGCCCAGTGTTGTAGTCACTGTGTTTCTTCTCATTTTGAGTCACGCTACATCAGCAAACCGAGGTGCCAGGGGCTCTACTCCATTCTCATCATTAAGGTCAACTCTATTTTGAGGAGGCAACTCTTCCCCAGTCATTCCCTGAATGCCTTCCAGCTTAGGGGGCTCATTTTTTTGGCACTGTATTTGATAGTACTTCTCTGCCATTCATAGGGTGTTCTGAAAACCCTATCTTGTACATGAAGTCACTATGATTCAGACCTGACTTGATGGCACCTAACAACAACAACAAAAACATTGTTTTAGGAGTGGGCTGCCAGGTCCTCCCTAGTCTGTCTTAGTCTGGAAGCTCAGCTGAAACGTATGCTCCATGGGTGGCCCTCCTGGTTTCTGAGACACTGGTAGCATAGCTTTTAGCATCACAGCAACATGCAAGCCCCCATGGCATGACAAGCTGACAGACACATGGAGTTTCATCTTCCATAAGTGTTGGGGACCACTTATTCTTGTGTATCAAGATCATGAATGTTGGTTAAGAACTCACTGGAGTACAGCATTGGCTTTCTTTGTTGCTTGTTTTAACATAGGGCTGGGTCTGACCTCTAGCTCAGATTTAGAAGGCCAAGTGTGAACTCGGGCATGTGTGGGTAGCTGTCACTTAGGCCCTGTTTTGAAAGCATGCCAGGCTCAGAGCTTATCCTCCTTTGTTGAAAATGGTATGTGCAATAAGGCAGGAAATATTTTTCTTTCCTAGAAAATCACTCTTTGTCCCTCTAGGTAGCATCAACTTCTGTGAAACCATCTGTCCCCTGCAATATAATTTCCAGACTATTAGATTAAACAGTTTCTTCTGACCCACTTTCAGCTTCTGTTTCCTTTTATTGTTCATTAATAAATTGTGCATCAGTTTTCATGGAGAGCATGTATGTGTATATTTATTTAATTTCAGTTTGGGCAAAACAACTGTTGGTGCCATGAAGTTATTTACTTTCCTACCTGAGTTTCATTTTTGTTTCCGGTTTCTATAATTGCTTAGGGTTGGTTTCTGTTTTTAAGACTCATGCAAGGAAGTCAGTGGCATGAGTTATGAGTTGAGGCTCTGGTTGGGAGATGTGCTAAAAACAGACCCTATTTTTAAACAGAATATGCAGAGAGTAGTTCCCATAGGGAAATCAGTTCCCATAAAACATGTCTCACTGCAGATAAATATGCTTGCACAATTTGTGGGGATTTTGTAAGGTAAATGCGATAATGTGTGTGACTTGGCGTTAAGCCTTTCTGAACAAAGCTGCTATATGCATCTTGTGTATTTTTGCTTTTGATGTTGCCACCAATCTGCTATTAGCACTAATGTTATTGTTACATACTCACTAATGGGGTGATAAGATTAGATTTAAGGGAAGCCAGGCATTCCCTGCATTCCTTTCTTAATGTAAAAACTCTTCATGCTGCTCCCAGCCACTCTAAATCCAGACCAGGAAACAACACTCAGTCTTGTGTAAAAGTGGGCTCGGGGACTACAGCGTGTATGTGTGTGTGTGTGCCTGTGTGTTTGCCCCAAGCAGTAAATTTGAGCAACCCAAGCCTGCTTTCAGTAAAATGAAATTCCTTAGTGATGACTGTTATCTGTCAAAGCAAAACCAAATTATTTTTTCTGCAGGGATTCATAAAAGCAGCCCTGTGATGGTGGTAATAATTTTTATCTAATTTGATTAAAGCGGAACAGAAAACAAGCTAATGTTTTATGTACCCTACTAATTGTTATCGATATTGCTTCAGAGAATTTTTATCAAGAGGCTTTATCCAATTTCACTGGGGTCCATTATCATTTTTATTAGCATATATTAATTGTATAAAATAATGGGTTTCATGAGACATTTTCCTACATGTGTCCAATGTACTTTGATCATATTCAACCCCCACCTGACCCAGTATCATTTTGTAGTTTTACTGAATTTTGCTGATGCTTCAGAAGAAAGGAGACCTGTTGAATTTTACCTAGAATATATTTTCAGGAGCAGCTGTTGTGTGGAAAGGGAGTGAGTCTGGCTTCAAGGTGCACTGGTTGTCATTAAGTCTAGAAAGTCATTTCCTCAGGGCTCTGTTTCTGACAGCTGGTTTTTGTTTACAGGTCAGACCTCCTGATAAGTAAAAATTACACAGGCAAGGTGTACTTTGTATCCTTAGCAGCAGAGATTTTTTTCCTTCCAGACATACATACAAAGCATGTGGCAGGAACATGCTTTTCAGGACATATGTATGATTTGTTAGAAGAATAATGTGTTAGTTTGACAGCCTCATTGAGCCTTATTGAGGAGGAGAGGATTATTTCAGTTGAGCAATGTGGGTATAAATTCACAGTTAGTTTATAAGCACAAACACGACATGGGGCTGTGAGGAGTGACTATTGCTTGTGACACAGATTGGTGACAGGTTCCTAAAGGAGCTGGCCTGCTTGTTAGGGAGACTTTGCTTAATGGTGTCCGGCAAAGTCAATCAACCAAGTTAATTCATTGACTATTTATGTGTATACTTTTTCTCAGTTCTGTATTGAGCATGCGGTGGTGAACAAGATGGCGAGGTCTCTGTGTAGGAAACAGAGTCCAAAATGACCCAGTAAATTCTAGCATGATAATGTCCTAGTCTGACACCTTTCTCCCAAATCTGAAGCCAGCCCCCTGGGGCCTTGCCCTGATGCAGTCTGTGTATCATGTTGGGGGAACCCCTGCCTTGACTCATGTGCTTGATCTTTGACCTGGTGGGCCTTGTGTCTGGAGGTTTGTCTGCTGTTTGATAGGTGACAGAAGGCCCTGGAAATCCTAAGCCAAGTCTAACCTTTGGGCCTAGCCAGGTGAAGCTTGGAACCCCCCTGTGTCAGTGCTTCAGAAAGCCAGCTTCCTGGAGGGTGGACACTGATGCCACAGATTGAGCTTTTTGGCGCTTAATACATGCAGCAAAGGTACCCTGGATATGTGTCCCCTGGGTCTTCAGTCCAATATAGCTTCCTGGGTGAGAAATGGTCTCTTTCATCAGAGTGAGAAGTTTGTGATAGAAACGTTGCTGTTGCTTCTGCCAACCTTGGCTGAGATAATGCTAAAAAGATGCACTAGGAGTGGAGAGAAGGACACAGGTTTTCTAGATTGCCTTGCTTTATCCCCCAAACTGGTTGCCCAATTGTTCCTTTTCTTACTACTGTTCCTTGCCAATCTGGAAATTGTAAATAAAAACAAAAACTTATTCTCATCTCTACTCAGTCATTTCTTACCATGGACTCCAAATAAATGAATTAGACCAAAACAACTAAAATCCAGGGAAAATTATCTTTGGAGAAAGTGCTTGAAATCCATGTCCTGGAGAGATGAACCAACCAAAATTTTACTCTCCAAACTGAGGGGAATGTTGGAGTATTGTACTGAGCCTGGATTTTGGACCCAATGTAATAGAAGAAGAAGCAACTTGAAACTTAGCTTTTAACTCAGCTTTTGTGCACAGTTAGTTTATAAGCGTGGGCATGACATGGGGCTGTGAGGAATAAGTATTGCTTGTGACACAGGTTGGTAACATGTTCCTAAGGGAACTGGCCTCCATTAAGACACCTGTCATGATCCCTGTGTCCTAGTCATCCTGCCTTTATGTAATCCCTTCTCTTTGAGTGTGGGCGGGACCTAGTGTCTTGCTTCTAGTTGAGTACAACAAAAGTGATGGCTTGTCACTTCTGAGGCTGGATGAACACCATGGCTGCTGTCTTGAGGTCTTGCTCTCTCCCTCTGGGGGAAGCCAGCTGCCATATTGTGAACTGCCCTGTGGAGAGACTCAAGTGGCTTGGGCCGGAGGGAGGCTGCCTGCTAATAGCCACCCAGGCAATGGACCTCAGTCCAGAAGCCCTGCAGGGACTGAATCCTGCCCACATCCGTATGCCTGAGCTTGGAAGTGACTCCATTCCCAGTGGACCCTGGAGGTGACCTCAGCCCTGGCTGATACCCCAAGGGAGCCTCATGAGAGAGTGAGAGCCAGAGGCTCCCACCTAAGCTGCACCTGGATTCCTGACTCACAGAAACTGAGAGAACATGACTGTAAGTTTTATGGTAATTTGTTACACATCAATACCTATAAATAATGTAGTTTTTATTAACTGAGATATCCTCCCCTGTGAGAGAACCCTGTGGAGTTGGCAGAAACAGGCTCTTGAGCCTGGCCTCAAATTCTAGTTCTGCCACTTACTAGTTATATGATCTTGGGAAAGTCCCTTAAGCTCTCCGTGCCTCAGTTTTCCAAACTGTAAAGGGGAAATATGGTTTTTGACTTCCAGCTTCTATATTCCAGGAAGATTTGCTAGAAATGAGTGGACATGGCTTTTAATATGACGCAGTCCATGGTCTTTGCTACAGTGGGTAGCAAGAAGGAGTGACATTAGTAGATGTTTTTTGTGACTCTCTCGAGTCTCATAACGACCTGGATTGGTGTTTTCCGTCTGACTGAGGGCAGTTTTCCTGAAGAAGGGATAGCTGTGGCTCCTAGTGGTCAGCATGCAGCGCCTGGGGGATGGCAGTGCAGATACTCAGAGCTGTCTCCACGGTGACTTTCTGCCAGCCTGGAAGCAAATGATCGCCATGTTCATTTTCCAGACCTTGCTATTTCCTCAATGCCACAGAGATATATCCATAGCATCTCTTATTCCAGGCCATGAGCCTGGTGAACAGAGGTTATCTGTTATTGAGATCCAATTGTATGTTTAAGAAAAGCCTTCTGCTCAAACCACAGTTTTTCATCAGCCTGGTTATAAGTTGCTAAGCCTGGCTTCCAACTGTAGAATTCAAGATTTGTGACATTTAAACATACTAACAAGATGCAAATGCCCCGTGGTTACCCTTTCACAATGCTCTAGCACTCATAAAAATGAGTGACTGAGGAGTTGGAAGGGGTGGGCAGCAGAGCCTCCCTTGAGTCTGAGGACTCATCTTCACTGGATGTACTACATGGTCCCCACTGTCACTAGTAAGGGAGCTTGGCTCTTCCCCCCATGTCCTCAGTTCATCGTGGGCTGTTTCCTTGTAGATATGTACAACTCGATTTTCTTCTCTTTTTTTTTTCATATTAAAAAGTGGATTCTTCTATTCAGTCTCTTGCTCTAAAAGTAAACGGCAACTTTTTCGTCTGTGATTTAAAAAAATACATATATACACATATATACACAGATGACTGTAGGCCCTCCCAATTTTTGAATTTCTTGTGTCTTCTTGCTGTTTTCACTTTATCTGCTTTCCAGCAGGAAAATAAAATTGCTTTCGATTGACATGCTGTCCTGCTGGGAGCTCAAGACATTACGCTGTTTCTGTGTGTTCCTAGACGCCATGAGATGGTGGAAAATCTCCAGCAAAGCTTGAACGAGATGGGCACTGGTGATTTATCCAATATCAGGAAGGACTGTAATAATTTACTCATTTTTCCCCATTAAAGCAACACCACGAGTTGAGGCAGCTGATGCTATATGAGCACAAGCGTGCGTTAATGGAGACGCCATTAATAATTTACCTTAATAGTGTCATATTTGCCATTTTTGTGACCAAAAATTTGTTTCACCCCCAGCTTTATGGATGAAAAGTTAGATCAATTAATATTGAGTGATGACAGCTTCCCTGCAGAGAGAAAATGGGAAATCTTGGTGTCGTCATCTGCCTTGTGACTAAGAAATAGCTTTTCTTAATTGTACGGAACAGAGAAACCCAGGGGGATGTAATTCATTTCTCTCCAGCTTGCGATGCAAATTGAAAGTAAAGAAAAATAACCGCATGCCAGAATGGGGAGGTGGACTCAACCGCTGAGCTGCGTCTGACTCAGAGGATTGTTGGAAACAAGGACCCACTTCCCTGCAGTCGAGAGTTGCCTTTGGCAGTGGCCTTGCTCCAAGTACCTCTCATGTTTCGTGTCCTGGGGGGTTTCCAGGTGATGGTGTCCTAGAGCCCTTGGCCTAGGAGGCTCATCCTGGCTCCTCCCAGGGTGCACTGTCCCACCCTTTGGAGATTCTGCTAAAAGCACCTCCCCCCCATCCCTGCTCACTCTTACCCCCCGCTCTGTTTTGCTGTCTTCATGGAATTTGTCATAACCTGCAGGTCTTACTAATTTACCTGGTAGCCGTTATTTACAGTGTCCCCTAACCATAATGGAAGCTCCACAGGGCGTGACTTTGAGTTTTCATTGCCAAGTCCTTTGAGCCTTCATGCTGAAACTGTTTGAGTGACTGAGTGAGTGAATGATTAATGTGAAAAACCCACCGAGCACAATGGTGCATGCCTGTAAACCCAGCAACTCCGGAAGCAGAGGCAGGAGGATTGCAAGTTTGAGGCCAGAGGCAGCTTGTGTAACCCAGTGAAACTTTGACTCAGTAAACAAATAAATGGGCTGGGGGAGCTGCTCAGTGGTAGAGCACTTGCGAAATGTATGTGAGGTCCCTGGGTTACCGCCCCCTCCCCCAAAAAAAAGAAAATTCCATCATGCAAAATAATTTTTAAAATCTCACGCCTGTGTGCCTGCCTTCTTTAAAGGTTCATTGATGTCAACCAGATGACATTATCTGAGTTGGCCTTCTGAATATGATTTGGGGTCATTATCCTTACATATTTGTGTCAAGGACCAGAAGTCTTGGAATGTAACCATCTCATGAATCTCATTGCCAGGCAGTAGAGCTTTAGACCAGACCTTCCACTGGCCACTCTCAGAGAAACTGTACATCTCAAAATGGCGATCACAGTGGCTTCCTTATTTATTCAGTCTTCCTGCACTGGGTTTCAGGAGCTCAAGGATGGATGCCATTTCACTGCGATTGACTACAACATCCATAGCATTTGCTGCGGAGCTGGTGAGCCGGGTTCTGAGAGTGCTAGTGGTCTGTGCCCGTGGCCACTGCCAGGAGAAGGACTGCAGACAAGGAGGTGACATGTCCTGTCCCCTCTCCCTGTGGGAGGAGCCTAAGAAGGCTTCAGCTGGCAAAGGAGAAAAGCTGTTGGCATTGCCCTAGCCCCGGTACACAGCAGAGTCAGGAGAGTAGATTTAGAATTGGAGGTGGCAACTGACCAGCACAGCTGCCTTCAGATGTGTGGCCTCCATACCTCCTCCTGCATGCTTGTAACTTGACATGATAAGACAACAGCTTTGTTTCTGCCTTATAAGAAGCGACTCTGCTTCAAACCCTCTCATATGCAGAGACAGAAAGTCCCGATGGCATGGTGTTTATCCTGGGTGGCATGAATTACCTTCCTGGTTTGGTCTGAAGGATGCAGAATATTCAGATGAGATAGGTGGAATGAGAGGAGGGTGACCTTGCTCAGATGTGGAAACTGTGACTGTTGGGGGTTGCTTCTTACTCACAACCAACCCTGCCCATGACTGGGGTTTACTACCTAGTAGTTCAGCTGAATGATCTAGGGAGCTAATCCTCTTGGTTCTGTGTCTCAATTGCTTTAGTTTTCCATTGAAAACTTCTTGGGCATGGAAGTAATAAGAGATATTCTGACTCTCTTCAGTTCAGGCATGCCCTTCCCTGTGCCCTGTTGTATGGCAACAGTCCAGTTTCTCCTAGGATATTGGGATCATTCCCCCCAGCCTGTATAGCATCACTTTCTTCACCTTTGGAATCCAAAATGGCCAAGGGCCAATCTTAGCTTCCACTGCCCTCAGGCCACTGCTGTGCCTCCTGGAGGGAACAGTCCTCTCTCTAGAATGAACACCTCCAAACCAGCAGATGCAAAACCTGTGGGGCCAGGAAGCTAAATCCTAAATACAACAGGCTTATGAGAGAGGAGCCGTTGGCACCTCTACCTCTTAGTTGCTGACCTGTGCATTCCGGCTGTGGAAAAAATAGAACAGATTCCCCTTGCATTGCCATCCTGAGAGTGTGCGTGCCAGCTTCTCAGGATGTGGGCTCCCAACTGGCTTCTCAGGCAACACTGGACTGATAAATGGTACTTTGGTAAGCAATGTACAGTTTTGCAAACACGGGCTTCTAAGGTGCTTCCAAGTACAACACTACACTGGATAGTGAACTGACTTAAAAATGGCATTGGATGGAGGCCTGTTTCCTTCTTGATTCTCCTTGAGTGCTTTAAAGTGGCCATCAGACACCCGTAGAGGGCCAGACCCTTGTTCAGGCATTACTCATCACCAAGATCTGGCTGGTTTCCTGGCAAGCTGGCATCTTTCTCATGGGCCAAGGATCAGCCTGGGTTTATCCTGGGGGGGGGGGAGGGTGAATAGCAGCAGCATGAACTAATTAATCAGCAGCTGTTTATCAGTCCATCACCCCACACATCAGAGAGGAGAACGAGTAGAGTGATCAAAAGCATGGACTTTGGTGTGGTGCAGCTCTGGTGGGAAATCTGTCTCATTCATCTACTCTATGACCTTGGGTAAGTTACTTGGCCTCTCAGAGTCTCAGTTTCTTATCTATAAAATTCCTAATTCTGTTACAATTGAATGAAGTCACCCGAATACATAATTCTCAGTAAATGGTGGCTGTTTTCATTACTCTGTATACAGTTTTTAGGTGCCATTGAATTGAGTCTGACTTACAGAGACCCTATGTACAATAGAACGAAACACTCCCCAATTCTATACTGGCACATGATATTTATTATGTTTAAGCCCATCATTGGGCTGGGATTTAGCTCAATTGGTAGAGCACTGCGCTGCAGTCTCTGAGGTCCTGTGTTCAATTCCCAGCACTGCAAAAATGGGAGAAGGGCCTGGCAATCCACTCCTAAGGCAATCCCAAAACAGTCAGCCATTGAAAACCCTATGAGGGTCGCTATGAGTCGGACACGACTCAACGGTACCTAACAACAACAACAACAAGCCCATCATTGCAGGCAGTGTATCAGTCTTATCTTCTTGAGGGTCTTCCTTTTTATTGTTGAGCTGCCACTATCCCAAACAAGATAGCCTTCTCCAGAGATTGGTCCCTCCTGACAACATGTCCAAAATACGTAAGATGCAATCTAGCCTTCCTTGTGTCCAAGGAGCACTCTGGTTGTAGTTCTTCTAGGACTGAGCTGTTGGATCTTTTGGCAGCCCATGATATAGTCAATATTTGCACTACCACCATAATTCAAAAGCATCAATTCTTCTGTCTCACTTATTAAGTGTCCAGCTTTCACAATCATATGATGCGACTGAAAATACCATAGAGTCAGGCACACCTTCATCTTCAATATGACATCTTTACTTTTCAACACTTTAAAGAGGTCTTTTGTCACAGCTTTTCCCAAGGCATCTTTTGATTTCTTGACTACTGCTTCTGTGGGTGTTGATTTTAGAACTAAGTAAAGCAAAATCTTGGACAGCCTCAATCTTTTCTCTGTTTATCATGAATTTGCGTACTGAACCAGTTGTGAGGATTTTTGTTTTGTTGATGTTGAGGTGCAATCAATACTGAAGGTTGTGTTCTTTGATCTTCATCAGTAAATGTTTCAAATCCTCTTCACTTTCAGCAATCAGAGTCATGTCATCTGCTTAACGCAGGTTGTTAATAACTCTTCAATCATGATGTTGCATTCTTCATAAAGTCCAGCTTCTCCATTATTTGCTCAGCATAGAGATTGAAGAGGTACAGTGAAAGGATACAGTCCTAACGCAAACCTTTCTTAACTTTCAACCAAGCAGTGTTTCCTTGTTCTGTTTGACTGCTTCCTGGTCCATGTACAGATTTGTCATGAGTACAGTTAAGTGCTCTGGGATTGCTATTCTTCACAATGTTATCCATAATTTGTTATGATCCACACAGTCAAATGCCTTTGCATAATCAATAAAACAGACATATTTCTGGTATTTTCTGTTTTCAGCCAATACCTGTCTGTCATCAATAATGATGCCCCTAGTTCTATGTCCTCTTCTGAATCCCACTTGATTTTCCAGCAGTTCCCTGTTTATATACTGTTGCGATCACTTTTGAATGATCTTTAGCAAAATTTTACTTGTGCATGATATTAATGATATTGTTTGATAGTTTGAACTTTCATTTGGATCCCCCTTCTTGAGAGTAGGCACAAATATGAATCTCTTCCAGTCAGTTGGCCAGGTAGCTGTTTTCAAAATCTCTTGGAATAAGCAAGTAAGCACCTCCAGTGCTACATCTGTTTGTTGTAACATCTCTTATTTGTATTCCATCAGTTCCTGGAGTCTTGTGTTTTGCCAGTTCCTTCAAGGCAGCTTCCACTTCCTCCTTTAGTACCATGGGTTCATGATCTTATGCAACCTCTTGAAGTGGTTGGTCATCCACCAATTCTTATTGGTATAATGATGGTGTGTATTCCTTCTGTCTTCTTTTGGTATTTCCTGTGTCGTTTAATATTTTCCCTATAGAATCCTTCAGTATTGCCACTTGAGGCTTGAATTTTTCTTCAATTCTTTAGCTTGAGAGAAACAAAGTGTATTCTTCCCTTTGGGTTTTCTATCTCCAGTTCTTTGCACATGTCATAATAATACTTGATTTTTGACTTCTTGAGCTGCCTTTTGAAATCTTCTATTTAGTTCTTTGACTTCATCGTGTCTTCCTTTTACTTTAGCTGCTGGACATTCAAGGGCAAGTTTCAGAGTCTCTTTTGACATGTAATTTGGTCTTTTTTGTGTCTTTTAAATAACTTTTACTCTCCTTATGAATGTCTTTGATGTCATGCCACAACTTATCTTGTCTTCAGTCATTAGTATCTAATGCGTCAAATCTGTTCTTGAGGTGATCTCTGAACTCAGGTGGAATATACACAAGGTCATACCTTGGCTCTCATATACGTGTTCTAATTTTTTTTAGTTTCAGTTTGAACCTGCATATGAGCAAGTGATGGTCTGATCTACAATTAGGATCTGGTTTCATTCTGACTTTTGATACAGGGCTTTTCCATCAGCTCTTTCCACAGATGTAGTCAGTTTGGTACCTATATGTTCCAACTTGTGAATTCCATGTGTATAGTTGCTTTTATGTTGGGAAAAAATGTATTTACAATGAAAATGTCATTGGTCTGACAAAATTCTATCATGTGATTTCCAGCATCATTCTGTCATCAAGGCCATATTTTCCAACTACTGAGCTGCCTTCTTTGTATCCAACTTTTGTATTCCACTCACCAATAATTATGAGTACATGCTGATTGCATGTTTGATCTATGTCAGATTTCAGAAGCTGGTAAAAATATTCCCTATCTTCATTTATAGCCTTAGTGGTGGGTGAGTACATTTGAATAATAGATTAATTGGCCTTCTTTGTTAGGTGCCGTCGAGTTGATATCCAACTCATAGTGACCCTATGTACAATAGGTGAAACACTATTGTTGTGCTTCTCTGCTATTTATAGGGTTTTCAATGCCCAGTTATTTTTTGGAAGTGGATTGCCAGGTCCTTCTCCCAAGCCTAGAGCACCTGGTGTTCCCAGGTGGTCTCCCGTCCAAGTACTAACCAGGTCCGACCCTGCTTAGCTTCTAAAACCTGATAGGATTGGACATCACAGTAGTACAGCTGCAGGCTAGGTCTTCTTTATATGTGTAGTATGCATATTATTCTATAACTAACAGTATTGTACTTCAGGACAGATGTTGATATCCTTTTTTGATGATGAATGTAACCCTGTTTCTCTTCAATCTGTCATTCTTGGCATAGTAGACCATACAATTATCTGATTCACAATGGCCCATTTTAGCTCACTAATTTTAGTACATTTTAGCTCACTAATGCCTAAAATGTTGATGTTTATGTGCTCCATTTCCCTTTTGATGATTTCTAGTTTTCCTAGATTCATATTATGTACATTCCACTTCCCAATTATTAATGGATGTTTACAGTTGTTACCATTTTGAGTTATGCCACATCAGCAAATGGAGGCACCTTGGACTTTACTTCATTCCCGTCATTAAGGTAGACTCTATTTTGAGGAGGCAACTCTTTCCCATTAGTTTTTTGAATGCCTTCCAATGTGGGGGGCTCATTTTCTGGCACTATATCTGACAGTGTTTCTCTGCTATTCATAGAGTTTTCAATGGCTAATTGTTTTAAGAATAGATTAGCCATGTCCTCCCTAGTCTGTGTTAGTCTGGAAGCTCAGCTGAAACCTGTCCACCATGGGAGACTCTGCCGGTATCTGTAATACTAGGGGCATAGCTTTCAGTATCACAGCAACATGTGAGCCACCACAGCACAGCAAACTGACAGACCCATGAGGGATCTTGTGTACAGAGAAGAGTCAAATGCAAGTGTGGAATTTCCTGTGCAAGACAAATGATTTACATGATTCTTCGGACCTTTGTTCTTTCACCTGCCAAGTGAAGGTGTTGGTCCTAATCTCTTCTCCAAGGTTCCTCCATCTTCAGGAGACTGACAGATGGCATGATGCACATTGTGTTTGGTGGCTGACAGTGTGATAGAACAGTGTGGAGTGTGGCAGCAGGTCACCAGGGCCATAGGCATTAGAACAGAGGTTGGTGTTCATAAGATGAGGGTGGCCTAGAGGTGCAGGACATGGAGAGTTTGGAAGAAATTCATTGTCTGAGGTGGACCTGTAACAATGCTTTACCTTAATCAAGAGCTTTCATGAATATGGAATGCTCTGAAGGCCTTAAGCTAAGATGCTTAGCTTAATAAAAAATTTTGAGTTCTCTTGCATTTATCAGTAGGTGTAAGATCATTTCTGGAAATTTTGTACTGGACAACTGTCCCAATGTCCTTGTATTAAGGCATCCTGCCCAGTTTTTGGGGTGGAGGTAGGGTACTTGGGTCAACAGTGTCAAACTGTGATAAAGAATTGTGAAAAAGACAGGAGATCCACATCTGAGATTATCATTTGTGTGGATGCATGGGTGTGTGAGATTGTTGGTCAGTTACTTCCTCAGATAATCGAAATGGGTGTTGATGAGGACATTTGTGGACAATAGCGATTTCCCGGTAATGCTTAGAAGGGAGAGGAACCTCTGCAGTCCGTTCAGTCAGGTCTGATCTTGTGCTGATGAGGAAACTGAGGCATCATGTGGCAAAAAAACTTTCCCAGGTCCAATCTAGCACTAGCTACCGGAAGAATCCAGATTTCTTGGTGACTCCTGATATCCCACAATGGTTTAACATTGTGTTACCCTCCTCCACTTCAGAAGTCATCACTCCTGGGTAATTAGGAGACCAGAATGTAGGCCTGTGAAGATCATCATGTATTGGGACAAAGTCTGCCTCTATTGCAAACAGGAAATCACATTCTCCTGGAATTGGGAACATTGAGAATGGTCTTGACCTTGCCGAAGTTCCATACCTTAATCAAGCCAGTTTTTCCTTGTTATTCCAGAATGTTCTAGCTGGGTTTTCATCAGTCCTACTTGTCCAGTCCTCCAACCATATACCTGTCTGAAGTTCTATAATCCTTTGAATTTCTCCAAATTCTATCCTCTTCCTGGCCTCAGTTGTTTAGCTGGACTCTGGTTTTGAGAACTTTTTTGACATTCTCTTTTTTTTCCTCACAAAATAGACTGGGCCAGACTGGCTCAGATTTGTATCTATTTATTTAGATGATCTCTTGCTTCCTTACGTTCAGTGCTTATTTAGCCATTATATTTCATTTCTCAGGCCCTTTATTTGGTCACAGGGAGGAAGAGGTATGTGAGGAAGGACACGTCGCCTCTCTCAAGTCGCTTCCCGTCCCAACACCTGCTTTTGTTAAAGGCAAAGTCCCAAATCTCATAAACAATGATAATACTCCTCACAATGTTCCTTTCCCTCCTAAACTCCTCAGGCAATTATTTAATTTTGATTTTTGTTTTCAGATTTAGCTTCTTTAATGTAGTATGAGCTGTTGGGGAAAGGGGAAGGAAAAGAAAGAACCATGTTCAGTAGGTGCTTGATGCCAGCTGACATTGTTGCTGACAAACACTTCAAGGAGATCCTCTGTGTAGAGATGCTGTTCACATCCGAGGCTCTGTGTAGATGCCAGTGAAAGTGATCAGAAAAAGAAAAGTAAAGCCACTTGTGGAAATTTCCTAGGAGCACCTTTTAAAAATGATGATGTCATACTAAACCATATTGTAAAAACTTTCAGATTCAAAGGAATAACAAGTAGGAAAAAGGGATTCCTATTTTTATACAGAATTTTTTTATCACATTTCATACTTACAACTTTTTCATGTTAGGTAATACTTAAGGAACTAAGAATAACCAATTTATAGTGCATTTGTGCCCACTTAACTGATTGTTTAATCCAAGAAGAGACTTATTTTGTGGTGGTACTGGAGATTGAACTCAGAACCTCATGTGTGGTTAGCAAAGGCTCTACCACTGAGCTACATCCCCAGCCCTCAATCTAAGAAGTGATTTAAAATGGAAGAGTGGATCTAGGCTCTGCTCTCAGTTCTATAATTAGCTAGTTGGGCATTGCTGGGCAAGTC
Organism: Pedetes capensis; assembly: GCA_007922755.1. Lineage (NCBI taxonomy): Eukaryota > Metazoa > Chordata > Mammalia > Rodentia > Pedetidae > Pedetes > Pedetes capensis. Next base: position 6,141 of record VMDO01020079.1, on the reverse strand, counting down.
ACCTCTTCTTTTACCTTCTTTTCAGGGGCTACTATTTATTCAGCATTTGAGTATGTACCAAGTTCCTACATAGACACAGTGTCTACATTGTCACAACAATCCTGAGAAGCAGGTACTATTGCTGTCAACATTTTCCACTAGAAAGGTGAGGTACAAAAAGCTTAAATGTCTCATCTAGGGAGACAGCTTTTAAGTCATAAGGCTGGGATTTTAGCCCAGGATGTCTGACTGCAAAGCCACTATCCCTTCTCACTGCATAAAATCAACTATTCCATATGGCTCATATTTGCTTTTTTAAATGATTTATAGTAATATATAGGCATTATAGGCTTTGATTTATGATACGTTATTATTTGACTTTGTGGTTTATTTAAAAGCAAAGTTTTGATCAGAAATTCAGTCCTTGATTATAACTTGTTCCTAGAAGAAAGGTCATGCATACTAAAATGATTTACTTTATTTTGCGGTTTCTGAGAACAGATAGGAAAAGTACTGTATTTTTATTCAGTAAATGTAGCATATGTGTTATTTGCAAAGCATTTGTTTTTGTTTGCCTGATCATACTTTAGCTTTGTTACTCTGTGACATAGGTTGGACAGATAATAAGAGTAATTCAATTGTTTTAAAATCCCTGTCTGAATATTAACATCTAGGGTAACTCAGGATTGGACTCTAAGGATTGCCACATTTTGAAATAATATTTTGGAATAATTTTTTATTGTATCTTGGACATTGTGACTTTCGTTGTAGACATCCTGGATTCTGTTCTATTCCTCTGATGAGTGCTGATTTTGTTCATTTGTTTTGGCAAGCAAGCAGTTGGACTTTAAGTGCAAACTCTGTCTCTTAGGTGGCAGCACAGACCTCTGCTTGTTCTTTCAGCCTTGGCTGGACTGTGTGGGCAATTTCATTTATGTGTGGTTCAGCCAGAGAGTTGGGCAGAGTTTATGCACAGAATTTAGGGCTTTCCCTGTTTTTGATCACTTTTTTCTAGGATTCCCCTTTTATGCTGAAGTACCCCTATATTCTGTCTTTGGTTTCTTCAAGGCAATAAGATTGTAGGTTTCTGACTGAGCTTTTGCTTTGGCTTGTGGTACAAACTGGGGCTTGCTCTTGGCCAAAAGCCATCAGTAGCAAAAACCCAGTGTAGCACCTTTTTTTCCAAGTGTTGACTTCCCTGCAGTATGTGCCTGGCGTGCCTCCCTCCCCAGTGCCCTCAGAAAGTTGTTTTATTTTGTTTTGTTTGTCCAGAGTTTATAGTTGTTATCTGCAGGAGAGCTGATCTGAGGAGCTTCCTCAGCAATACCAGAAAAGCTGGAAGGCAAAATATTACCATTCCCATTTATTTATATATTTATTTGTTTGTTTGTTTATTTTATTTATTTACTTATTTTTTGATGGTGGTGCTTGGAGTTTGAACCCAGGGCCCTGCAGAAACTTTGCAAGTGCACTACCACTGGACTGCACCCGTAGCTCATTTTATATTTTTATTTTTACTTCTTTTTGTTTTGAGATAAGGTCTTGCTAAGTTATGCAGGCTACCTCTAGGCTCAAACTCACAATGTTCCTGCCTTAGCCTTCCAATTTACTGGGATTAGAGGCAGTGCCACCTTGCCCATTTTACTATCTTTATTTCTTAAGACAAGTGGATGAAGGCCTGTGTGATTACATCTCTGAGCTGGTTAATGCTGACAGAACATAAATTTCTGGTCTGTAGGCTGATCCTCTCTCCTTTTCTCAGTTGCTAACTATTGGCTCTCCACTCATGTGGGGTGGCTTGGCAGCTGTCCAAGGAAAATTTCTTTTCCACTTTCAGGTTGCTGAGAATATACCTGAACCTCCCCTACCAGTTCTAATGAGCTCCCTGAGAAACCATTCCTTAGTGAAGGAGGGTGCAGAGGGCATGTTTTAGAGTTGACCTGGTCCAGGTTCAAATGTCTCCCTTACTAGTATCCCCATGATTTTGAGTAAGAAACTTAACCTTTCTGAGCACCTGGCTCCATAGGTCATGTCAGGGTGAAATGAAGTAACTTACCTTGGAGTGCCTGTGGCAGAGCGAAACTTTAGGAACTTTCACTGTGTCAACAGAGAAGGGTCCTCAGGATAGATTTGCTGTGTGCCTCAGCTCTGTGTTCTGTCAGTGTTGATGTGCAAGGAGGGATAAAGACACAGCTCTAAGTTTAGGGTGAGCAAACATCTGCACGACACACAGACATTCTTCTGGGAGTCTTGGAAGTGCCTAGACTAGAGTATGTGCCCCAAGCTCCTAGTCTTTCCACTGTCCTTGGAGCAGCCTCTCGGAATCCCACTACACTTCTCCATTTCCAGAATTATCACCTGTCACTGTTGAAGGCTATGTCCTGCCTTACACTGGCCTTTGCTGGGCCTCTTGGTTTTGGCTTATTTTCTTCATTCCTTCCACCAGTGCCCTAGATTTGTCCTACTGAGTAAGTGTATCAGCCTCACAACTGGCTGTTGATGGCAACTCACACTATCATGACATGATTAATAATACTGTTGAGAAGCATTTAAACATGGTAACAATAAAAACCACAGTAACAACAGTCAACTCCTATAGCACTTACTATATGCTAGGAACTATTTGAAAGCCTTCACATATATTAACTTGTTTAATCCTTAAACACCCAGTGAAGTGTGTTCTATGATTATACCCATTTTACAGGTGACAAAACTTTCAGGGAGTAGTACTGCCAGGAGTTGAAGCTTGGTGCCCAGCTTTAGAAGCTGAGCCCTTGACCGCTTTGTTAGACAGTGAGATCTGTTTTGCAGGTAACCTGTGGGGTAAGGACACTGTTATTCTTGTACTTATTTGGGCTTGAGGTAGGCAAGGAATTCAAGAATTGTTAGTGGCCCATTGCCAAAGGAAACTCCACCTCAGTGGCCTGGCGCCGGATGTGATCAGGCAGGCTGAGTGGTGGGGGAACCAACAGGCCCTTTGCCGATGTAGAAATGGCTACATGACTGTCCTCATGGTTTGGCCACAGGAAGGGGAAGCATGGATACTCTTTTCAGGCTCTAATTATGGGCAGTTTTTGTCTTAGTTATAAAGACTTAATTGCTCCATTGTACTGGGGTATCAGATCCTCTTGTAAGTCATCTCTTATAATTGGTGATAATTGGCTGAGCTTGAATTGGCTTTGGCTCGTCACAATTTCCTTACCATTTTTAACCTAGATCTGATTTTAGCTTTATCTTTTTTCCAAGCAAAGGTTTATTTTTTATTTTTTTTAATTATTATTTTTTTAAATTCAGATACAGGGTTGCATATGAGGAAATGCCTCAGCCTTGTCCATACCCCATCATTCTACTTGTGCTGATTTATGCATTAAGCGGCTAATCTAAAGATACTAAAGATACGAAGAAAAAAACATCTCAGAGTGTTTCAGTGGCTTGGGAGAGAAAATTCCACCAATGGGCAACAGGTCCTGCTCACTCTGTCAGGGCACTTGAGAGTCTCATACTTGATCACAGGGCAGAAACACATCCAACGGTCCTGGGATGTAGACAAATGACCTCTAAGGGAGCCATCATCATCTTCGAGCAACTCAGGGCAGAACTTGGTGCATCAAAAATTAATGACAGTGAGGATTTGGAAAATCCTAAAGATAAGTTTCCAAATGAAAAAGACAAAAAGCCTGTCGCCTGAAAGGGAATGAGGTATGAGCCACATAAATTAAACCGACAGAATTTCTTGAAAGTGAAAAGTGTGCTGAGGCGGTGCCAACCGTGGACTAGAAATACATCTTACTGTGGAACCGTGCTGGGGTCTGCTGCCTCCTTCCATATTGACGCTGGTGTTTTGAGTCAGCACTTCCTGAATGCTCCAGTCTTGGAGTCTGGCAGAATTGATTTATGAAGAAAAGATGATGGTAATGAATGGGCAAGGACCACTGAGAAATTAATTTGGGGTTAGTTGTGAGAGCCAGCCTGCCCTTCCCAGCCTCTTTCCCCAAAGTGTGATCGGCACATGGTGTTGCTGAAATGCTGCATGGCAAGGGCCAGGGATGAAATGTTTTTATAGCTCCTTCCCCTGGGGTCTACTTTCTGCTGTCTGCCAGAGCCCTTGGCTGAGAACAGCTCTCCTCCATTTCTTTCTTCTTCCCCTCTTTTCTCCCTTCAGTTGTACTTTGTGCCTGCTTGCTCAGAACTGCCTGAAGTGGGTATTTTTTTCTCTTTGTTTTTCTTTTTTTGGGTGTGTATATACTGAGGATTGGACCCAGGGCCTCATACACACTTTGCAAGTGCTCCAGCACTGGGCTGCATCCCTGTCCCATTTTTAATTTTTTATCTTGAGACAGGGTCTCACCAAATTATGCAGGACACCTCTGGCCTTGAAACTGTGGTCCTCCTGCTTCAGCCTCCTGAGTCGCTGGGATTACAGGTGTGCACTGCTGTGCCTGGCTCTGGCTGAAGCTTTTGATGCTAGCCCACCACCGTTAGTTTTTGAATCTCCAGCTTCCCTTGCATGATACTGTGCCCTTCCTCTCTTGGCAACACATCTTTGAGTGCTCTCTCTGCTGCCCCCTTAGCTGTGGGCGTTCCATAGGCCCCGGTCTCCTGGAGAAGCTCAGCCTGGGGTCGGAATGAGCCTCCCACATGGAAGATTAGGAAGGAATTCAGTGTCTGGATCAAGTAAAGAAGGGGAAGTGGGTGGCAGCACGTAAGGTCAGGGGTGGCAGGAGCCATGTTATGTGTGCAGAAGCTGTGAGGAGTGTAGCTGTACTCTGAGTGACATGGTACTCCATTGCAGCTGTGTGGGAGTAGGAGGTGACTGTGTGCTGGGTGGCTGGATTTGTGAGCTACATGGCCTCTGCATAAATCAGGTAGCTTTTGCTCTTTGTTTCCCCACATCTAAAAATCAAGATGCAATAATTTATTCTTTCTACTTCTAATGCCATCATTCCACTTGATTCTTCTTTCTTGATTTTTCTTTCATCCTTGGCTCCACCTAGGATCCCTGGCTCAAGCCCTTAGGCTCAGGAGTGACTGCGCCAGTGACCTCCTCCTTCCTGAAGGCTTCACCCTGACTTCTTGTTCCGTGCATCTCTCACATGCACTTAGATCGAATGCTGCTTGTAACATTCTTCTCCACACTATCAAGGTTTGTTGTTGTTGTTAGGTGCCGTCAAGTCGAGTCCCTGACCCTATGTACAGCAGATTGAAACAGTTGCCGATTCTGTGCCAGGCAAACAATCTTATTTATGTTTAAGCCCATTGTTGCAGACACTGTGTCAGTCCATCTGGTGGAGGGTTTTCCTCTTTTGCGTTGACCTGCCACTCTCCCAAACATGATGTCCTTCTCCAGGGATTGATCTCTCCTGACTACATGTCCGAAATATATAAGACCCAGTTTGGCCATTCTTGCTTCCAAGGAGCACTCTAGTTGCACTTCTTCTAAGACAGATTTGTTGGTTCTTTTGGCAGTCCATGGTATATTCAGTAGACGTCTCCAGCACCACAATTCAAAAGCATCAATTCTTTCTCTGTCTCTCTTGTTCAGTGTCCAGCTTTCACAACCATATGATACCACTGAAAATACCATGGCATGAGTCAGATGCACCTTCCAGTTCAGTGTGACATCTTTGCTTTTCAATACTCTAAAGAGATCTTTTGCCACAGCTTTTCCTAGAGCAATGCGTCTTTTGATTTCTTAACTGCTGCTTCCACGGGTGTTGATTATAGAGCCAAGCAAAGCAAAATCTTGGACAACCTCAATCTTTTCTCCATTTATTGTGAAGTTGCGTGCTGACCCAGTCGTAAGGATTTTTGTTTTGTTGATGTTTAGTTGTAACCCATATTGAAGGCTATGATCTTAGATCTTCATCAATAAATGTTTTAAATCTTCCTCACTTTCAGCAAGCAGAGTTGTGTCATCTGCATAATGCAGGTTGTTAATGAGTCTTCCTTCAATCTTGATGCCACGTTCTTCCTCATAAAGTCCAGCTTCTCGGATTATTTGCTCAGTGTATAAATTGAAGAGATAGGGTGAAAGTATACAGCCCTGACACACACCTTTCTCAACTTTAAACCACTCAGTGTTTCCTTGTTCTATTTGAACAACTGCCTCCTGGTTCATGTACAGATTTCTCATGAGCACAATTAGGTGTTCTGGTATTCCCA